>JAQZBX010027630.1:0-28258 GCA_029593785.1 Cabassous unicinctus | reverse complement strand
CCCAGACAACAAAAGCTGAGGGAGTTTGTCACAACTAGACCAGCCCTAAAAGAGAATTTTTAAATTTTTTTCCTTTATTTTTAAAGAAGCTTTAGATTACATAAATGTTACATCGAAAATATAAGGAATTCCCGTATACCCCACTCCCTCACCCTCCCAGGCATAAGTCTTGAAATCTGGGTTTTTCTTCTTGGAGGTTCAAAACAATCCTTTTACTTATTTTTAAAAAAAAACAATTTATTGAAGTACATCATTCATACATGAACATACATAAACTATAAGTGTTCAGTAAACATCGTGAACTTACAAAACAAACATGCATAACATCATACAGGGCTCCCACACATCACCCCCCCAAACACCCTACATTGTTGTGAAACATCTGTTAACAAATCATGAAAGAGCATCGCCAAAGTATTACTACCAACTATAGTCCATATCTTCCTCCCCTATACATTTTTTTAAAGGAGTTATTTATTTATTTATTTATTTACTTTTATCCATTTCCCACCCCCACCCGACCCCTCCACCCCAGTTTTTGCTATTTCTGTGTCCATTCGCTGGGCGAATTTGTGTCCGTTTCCTGCCCTCTCTTCTCATCCTTCTCCTCCTGTTTTCACTGGGATTCAATCCTCGGAACCTCCGAGGTGGGAGAGAGGCATCCTACTACCACATGCACCACCTTAGTTCCTGGTGTTTCAGTGCATCTCATCTTGGCTCTCCCTTGTGTCACTCTCCTGTTACGTCATTATCTTGCTGCGTGGCTCGCAGGGCCTGGCGGTACACCTGCGCATGGGGCCTGGTGGCCCATGCACTTTCTATATTTTTCTTTTTTTTTAATTTTTACTGGGAGATCCCGGGGATCAAACCCACGTCCCTCCATATGGGAGACGGATGCCCAACCACCTGAGCCACATCCATCCCCTTGTTATATCTCTTAAGGTTGACCAAAGATACCCAAAGTTACAGTCTTTTCCCATACAGGATAGTCATATAATAAATCAGGCTTAGTTTATCACCAGCATTCCAAAAACTAGACCTAGGGAGAAAAACTAGGTCTGGGGACACATGCATGGTTTCTAATATAGTGAATGTTTAGCCTAACCTGATTATCACAAAATCAAGACAGCGAGAATATTCATAGCTAAAAGAGAATTTAAAGAGAGTTCTACAGGTTGAAAGGAAAGGAAAATAGACAATAATTCAAAGCTGCATGAAGAAATAAGGATCTCTGGTAAGGGTAATAGCGTGGGTAAATATAAATGCCAGTATTATTTTATTTTTGGTTTGTAACTCCACTTTTTACCTTCTACAGGATCTAAAAGGCAAATGCATAAAATGCATTGATAAATTAGTGGTTTGGGACTCATAATGTATAAACATGTAATTTGTGACAAGAACTACATAAAGCTGGGGGGACGGAGGGGTATAGAAGCGTAGAGTATATCATTGGAATAAAGTCAGGATCTAAGCACACAAGAGGGTTACAGATTTAGGATGTTAAATTCAAGTCTCATGGTAACTACAAAGAAAATATCAAAGGATATGCAAACTCACAGAGACAGAAATTAGAACATAGGTTGCCAAGGATGGGGGCCAGAGGGAAGGGGGAGTTAATACAAAATGGGTGTGGGGTTTATGTTTGGGAGATGGGAAATTTTAATAATGGAAAGAGGTAAGGGTATCACAACAGAAAAAAAAAACACAGCTTACATGTAAGTTTTTTGACAATGGACTTCTCATTGCCAGTAAAGAATACCAGAATAATGGACAAATAGTTTTAGTGCTATCAACCTTGAATTCTATACCTAGCTAAATTATTGTTTAATATTGAGAGATTTTTTTAATTTAGAAAGACAAAGTGAAGAGTTTATTATCCACATTAAAATTATTAATGGTGGGCTTTAGGAAGAAGAAAAATAAATATGGGTAGAAGGAGTGGGATAGAAAAACATAGTAAAAAATAGTAAAACTGATCACGTAATTGATTGTAAAACAAAATGCTAATTTCTTTGGTTTTTAAGGATGAAACTAAAACTCTACTCAATAATAATAATAATAATTTGGGAGAGGAGGAGAGGAGCAGGGGCTAGCAATGAGTGCTGTTGAGCACATAGTTATTTTGAGCTAAGACCCATGTCAATTTCAGGAGTAGAATGGAGACATCAAATAAGCAATGATTTTTTAAAAATTATTTTAAACTTTTTATTTTGAAATATCTTCAGACTTTCAGGGCAGTTGAAACACCATGCAGAGAACTCCAACATTCTCCTATCTCCCCAGATACCCAGATCTGTCAATTTTAATGTTTTGCCACAATTTTGGTATTATTCTATCTCTCTATTAATCAAGCTATCAAACCATCTATTTATCTGTCCATCTCTTTGTCTCTCTGTCTGTCTTTCTATCTATCAATCCATTTTCTGAACACTTGAGTGTAGATTGTATGCATCATGCCCCTTAAACAATTATGCCACGTACATTTCCTTAGTACAAGGATATTCACTTATGTAACTCCCTTAAGTGCATTTATCAAGTTCAAGAAATTTAACATTGATATAAAACTTAGTCTATAATTCAGTTTTTCATATATCCCAATAATATTCTTTTGAGCTTTTTCTCGTCTCTTGATAGCTCCCACCAAAGATCATGTATTGCATTTGTCATTATTTCTGTAGTTGCTTGTTCTTTTTTATTATTGAAAATCATATACAAAGCAAATTATCCCATCTCTGTCACTCCCAATCATAATATTCAGTGGGATTAATCACATTCACAATGTTGTGCTACCCTCACCACAATCCATTAAGAGATATTTCCCATCACATCAAACAGACCCTGCGTCCATAATGGTTTAACTTCCCATTCTCCCTCTCCCTTGCCCCTGATAACCTGTTTTCTACTTTGTCTCTATGAGTTTGCATATTCTAACTATTTCATATAAGTGGAATCATAAAATAACTTTCCCTTTGTGTTAGACTTATTTTGCTTAGCATGATGTCTTCAAGGTTCACCCATGTAGTGGCATATATTAGAATTTCATTCCTTTTAAAGCCTAATATTCCATTGTATGTGTATACTACACTTGGTTTCTACACTCATCTGTTGAAGGACATTTTGGTTGTTTCTACCTTTTGACAATTATGAATAATGCTGCTATGAACATTGGTATACAATTGTCTGTTTGAGTCTCTGCTTTCAATTCTTTTGGGTATATTCCTAGAAGTGAGATTGCTGGGTCACATGGTAGTTCTGTGACTCTTCGAAGAACTGCCAAACTGTTTTCCACAGTGGCCACACTATTTTACATTCCCACCAAAAATGTAAGAGAATATTTCTCTGCATCCTCATCAGCACTTGTTATTTCCTACTTTTAAAAAAATAATAGTCATTCTAGTGGACGTGAAATGATATCTTGTGGTTTTGATTTTCTTAATTGTTAATGATGTTGAACATTTTTCCATGTGCTTATTGTTCATTTGTGTATCTTCTTTGGAGAAATGTCTATTCAAATCCTTGGCCCATTTTTAAATTGTGTTGATCATCTTTTTGTTGAGTTGTAAGAGTTAACATATATTTTAAGGTAAAAATATATCATTGACACTAGCTAATTACATTTTAGAATGTTACATAGAATGTATATAAATCCCAATTTTCTGTCCAATGGAACTATATTGCATTATTTTCTTTTACTTAAGAGCTTAGATTTCAATTTCAGCATAAAGTCCAAAGTGATCTTGTTTCTAAGACTTTTATGTTGAAATTCTGATTTCCAACAATTGTAATTTATTAATAAATATTTAAAATTCTTTAATGAATTCTAAGTATTGTAAGCTACACTATAAAAATGTAACATGTGATTTTAGGGAGAAATATGTTAATTTAACTCCATTTTATTTAGATAACATATTCTGTCAGATGTCTGAAATTTGAGACTTTATTTATAGTCCAGCATAGAAGCAACCTTGGTAAACATGCTATGTGCCCTTCAAATCTGTATTTTGTCATTGTTGAGTGTTGTGTTCTATAAATGTCAGTTGGGTCAAAATTATTAATGGTGTCATTCACATCTCTTCTATCCTTACTAATTTTTCTAGTTCTAGAAACAACTGGTTTTCCTAGTTCTAAGAACAACTGATTTTTCTAGTTTTTTATCAACTGTTAAGAGAAAACTTTTAAATTTTCCAGTTGTGATTATCTATTTCTCCCTTTAGCTCTAAGAGTTTTATTTTGAAACTCTATTATTAGGTACATCATTATCAATAAATATATTAATGTATGTGTTATTAACATGCATATTAATAATTTACATAATCATAACTAGGTATATAATATAATTATATCATCATGATATATGATGTTTTTATTAGTATTAAATATCCCTTTTCTCTCTGACTGTATTCCTTTTATTAAAATCCACTTTGGTCTTAATTTAATCATGCCAGTTTTCTTAGGACTAATGTTAGTACCTAACATCTTTACATGTCTTTTTAATTTTACACCTCTCTCTCTCTCTTTATTTAACATGTGTATAGTTCAATATTACTTTTTAAAAAAATTCAATCTGACAATCTCTGCCTCTTAATTGTAGTATTTCATCCATTTATATTTAATGTAATCATCGTCATAGTTGTATTTAGGTCTGCCATTTTTCTAATTGTTTTCTATTTATCTTATTAGTCTCTGTTTTCTTTCTCTTCCCACCCTCGTTTGCAATAACCTAAATAATTAATTTTTACTATTCCATTTTTACTTCTACATAGCCTTTTTAGTTATGATTCTTTGAATTTTTAGTGGATGCTTTGGAATACAATGGGACTTTTTAGAATAACACAATCCAACCTGCACCAATATTGTACTACCACCTATAAAATATGAGAACTTTGCAAAAGTATGGATCCTTTTACCTCTCTAGGCTATTGTTATTATATAAATTATACCTACATACATCATAATGCTTATACCACAGGGTTATAATTTTTTTTATTTAAATAGTCCTTTTAAACAAATTGAGAGAAAAAAATAAATGTACATATCTAGTCTTTTATACTTAACCATATGCTTACCTTTTCCAGTGATCTTCATTTCTTCTGGTGTCCTTTTCCTTTAGCTAAAAGAACCACCTTTAGCAATTCTTGTAATGCAGATATGCTGGCAATGAACACTAACAGTTCTTTCTTCATTGCCACTTTTTTCTTTCATCATTTTAAAGATACGATTTCTTTTCTGTGTTTTGATTTGATTTTTTCATCCTTCATTTTTTTTCTGATGAAAAGTCATTATTTGTATTATTTACCCCTTTTAGGTAATATTTAGGGTTTTTTTGCCTGATTTTAGGATTTTCTTTTTAAGTTAGAATTTCAGCATTTTGCCTTCCATGTGACTAGGTGTGGTTTTCTTTTTATTTACTTTTGAGTTTCACTTAGATTCTTGGATAGTTCATCAATTTGGGAAATATTTTGACTATTATTACTTCAAATATATTTCCTGTCCCATTCTATCTATTCTCTCTTCTGGGACACCAATTATACATGTTATAATTCTTGAAATTATCCCACAGGACTCTAGAGTTCCAATTATTTTACTTCAATCATTTTTCTCTCTGTCCTTAAGATTGGATAATTTCTATTGATGTGTTTTCAAGTTCACTAACTTTTTCTTTGTTCATATTCAATTGGCTCTTAAGCCATCTAGTGATTTTATTTTCCTCTCTGTTAACATGTTTTATAATTCTAAAATTTCCATGTAGTTCTTTTTTATAGTTTCTATTTTTCTGCTAAATTTCCACATGTTTTTCATTATGTGCACATTTGCCTTTCTGTGATTGAATATATTTATATTTGTTATGTTAAAGCCCTTGTTTGCTAATTGTAATATGTGAGTCACCTCAGGGTAAATTTCTACTCACTGAATTTTTTTTCTTAATGTGGATTTTATTATTCTGTTTCTTTGCACATTTAGTGATTTCCATTAGCTACTGGACATTTTGAATTATATGTTGTGGAGACTCTGAATTCTGTTATGCTTCTCTGTAGAGTAATTTCTGCAATAGCAGTCTGTTAGTTTGGAAGTTAACCGTCTCTTCTGTGATAGTTAGCAGCTGAAGTCTTTGCTCAAGTGTTATAATTTCCAACTGCTTCTTTTTAGCTGTGCCTTCTAACATCTCCAGCTATATGCTGTTCAATGGGAATCTAAGGATTTGAACAAAGCTTTTACACAAATTTGGAGGCTCACCCCCTTTTGCAATTCTCACCTCTCCAGAATTTATCACCAACTTTGGGCTACTCTGCCAGCCCCTAAAACTGTCTTCTGACACCTTAAGCCAACACAGCAATGGCTTTCTAGCAGCAGAAGCACACTCAGTTTGGGTAGTATCTCAGGCGGAAGGCAAAATATTTCCAAATCTCATACTTCTAGGTCAGACTCTACATGCCTCCACCACCAAGTTTCTGCCTGCTTTCCATCTCTCCAACGTAATTTTAAATTATTATTTGTTATTGTTGTTTGCTTTGCTTTTGTTGAGATTTTAACATTATTATCCATAGGAGGATTAATCCTACCAAATTACTCACGATTACCAGAAGCCAGAAGCCAGACCATATATCTTAAATGCTTCATTTCTACAAGTCATGGATATATCTGTAAAATTCAAATTATCTACAACTTCAAATTCTACTATCTCTAAATATCTCAAACTCCAATAAATCTTGAGGTCAGCAAAAATAAAAATAAAAACCAAAAACCGAAAACAAAACCCTGAAGTATTAACACTAACAAAAATCAATGATGCTCTTTCCTAATTCTGCTTATACATGCAGAAATATAAAAATGTGTGAGTATTATTTAATAGCAATAAAATTGTTTTTACACTGAAGGGAAAAATAATCTTATAATTTAATTGAGATGTGAAATTTCTTCATTTTTCAAATTAAAAATGTAGTACTGCTTTGTCCAATAGAATGCTCTGTGGTGATAGAAATGTTTTATATCTATGCTATCTTATATTGGAGTCACCAGTGAGACTACTGGGCACTTGAATTGTGGCTAATTCTACTAAATAACTGAGTTTAAACTTTTATTTAAATAATTTAAATTTAAAAGTATTACATGTGACTAGTACCTACTGTTTTGAGCAACACAGGTATAGTGCAAAGGAAATAAATGCTTGAATTCAACTGCAGACAGAAGTCATTTTGGATTAAATGATAAGGATTATTTTAGTATATCTTTAAAATGTTAAAGAAATAAAGAATTCAGTGACTTTATGACATAAAAACAATTTTGCTCATTCTTCCCAAAGAGTTTACTCATAATTTTCTCAAAACACTACATAATCATTTATACTGTGGCTCTTTCTGAGCCATATTTTTTAGAACAAAAGCAAATGACAAATGAGTGAAAAGATAAAATGGATTTATTAACAGACTAACCATTTCACCATGTAGATTATATAATAATTTATGACCTCTAAGTCAATATAAAACTTACCTATAGTACTCGATTTATTATAATAGATATGAATAAGGTAGACTCACATCTTATGTAGAGGTCAGGATTTGAGCTTAAGTGAAAAACAAGATCACCCAAATCATACTTGAAAAAAAAATCCTTTACATGCACTGTAAAAGAAACTATAAATTCACCACAGACCATTTTTTCTGCCACACTGGAATAAATCCTTGTTTCTAAAGCTGAGCAACAGATGATTTAGTGTTCTTAAAATTAGATGCCAAGTTGTAGAATAGCATTTCCTGTATCTAGACACTCCAGAACCCCGCTCAGAGAGGAAAGGTGGGCACACAGTTTTAGAGACACAGGGAACTGTGGTCATGAGAAGAACCAACAATTTCAGACCCTTGTAGAACTCTTTCTTCATGGCAATGCTCATTGAGTGCAAGGGTAGACATGGAACATTGCCACAAACTATTTTTTTTCTATTTATTATTATTATTTTTTAAAATACTTAGATAATACAAATGTCACATAAAAAGTATAGGGGATTCCCATATGCCCTGCTCCCCACACCACCCACATATATCCACATTAATAACATCCTTCATTAGTGAGGTTTATTTATTGCAATTGATGAACATATTTTGGAGCACTGCCACTAAGCATGGATTAAAGTTTACATTGTAATTTATACTCTCTCCCACCGAATTCTGTAGGTTATGGCAAGATACATAATGGCCTGTATCTGTCCTTGCAATGTCATTCAGGACAATTTCCAAGTTCCGAAAATGCCCTGTATTGCACCTCTTTTTCCCTCTCCCTGCCCTCAGAACCTCCAGTGGCCACTGCCTCCACATCAATGATATAATTTCTTCCATTGCTAGAATCACAATAAGTCTATAGTAGAATACCAGTAAGTTTACTTTAGTCCATAGTTCATTCCCCAATCCTGAGGATTCTGGGATGGTGATGTCCACTCCACCTTTAACTGAGAGGGGGCTGCAATCCCAGAGGGCTGATGGATGGGACTATTTTGCTTGTAGCTGTAGACTCTCTCAGTTCCTTGGTATGGTCATTGTCCATCATCACCTCCTTGTTGGTAGACCTGGATGAGACCAATCAACTGATAAGTAGGTATTGCAACTCCGTTGAGATTCAGGGCCCAGCTGGCACATAGACAGCCCAAAGATCTAAGTCTCTTGGACGTATACCTACCAACTCTAGTACTAATTATAGATTCAAATAGGACAGAAGAGCCATGTGTAGGGAAACCACAACTGTGTCCAGCTCTGTCACACTGGGGGGCATACATTCCAAAGTAGGGCCCACTGGCAAGTCACCGAACTCCTGAGCTATCTGCCCTGACTATAGTATCTGGGTGTCTCCAGAGCCCACAGGAGCCCCGCTATTTGGAGTAGTATCTACTTTGGCAGTCAATGAGATCCTGCTGAGACGTGCATAAGTGTAACCTCTGGAATCACCTCCTGACTCACTTTGAAGTCTCTTAGCCATATTATCTCATTTGTCTTTACCTTTTCTCCCCTTATGGTCTTTAAATTCTCTCTTGCATTTTCTCTCCTTCTCTCTCTTTCTCTCTCTCTCTCTCTCTCTCTCTCTCTCTCTCTCTCTCTCTCTCTCTCTCTCTCTCTCTCTCTCTCTCTCTCTCTCTCGTTGAATTCCACTAAGTTTTTCAGTGAGCTAAGGGTGCATATGCAAAACTCCATTATAATGTATTTGGGAGAAATTATCATTAAAAATGGATAGAAACCAAAATTTCAGCCCTAATTGTTTATGTTTCAGTTATGTAGAAAACTCAAACCATCTCTTTCTTTAGCCATACTAGATAATTAAGTTTTTAGACTATTATTGGTATGGTGATTTGAAGCTGTATGTACCCTTGAAAGACATGTTCTTAAATCTAATCATTCCTGTGGGTGTTAACCCATTTTAAGTAGGACTTTTTGATGAGGTTACTTCAGTTAAAGTGTGGTTCAACATGGGTCTTAATCCTATTACTGGAGTCCTTTTAAGCAGAATGAATTTCAGAGAGAAAGCCACCAAAGCAAGAAGCTGAAATTCAATGGAACCCAGGAGAGAATGGAGAGGCCGGGAGAGGCTGACATGTGCATTTCTATGTGTCAGAGCAGCCAAGGACCAAGGATCACCAGCAGCCAGCCCCAGAAGAACATTGTCTTTGGGAACAAAGCATTACCTTCATGGCACCTTGATTTGGACTGTTTCCCAGCCTCAAACCACGGGCAAATAAATTTCCATTTTTTAACCCGACCCACTGCATGGTATGTGCTTGAGTAGCCTAGGAAACTAAAATACTTGGTTTCACAGGGAAAATAGATTAAGAATTTTAGATCATCTCTGAGCACAAACAATTATCATCTTCAAAAAGATTGATCAATTAAAAGCATGTCCTGATTAAGGTGCCAACGCAAATTGCCTGCCATGGTTCTGATCTAGAGTGCATTTAATATGACAGGTCTCACCTGCCTGTATGTGTCTACTTTGGTGCTACAGGAATTCTCAGGGGTACCTGAATGATGCAGTTACTTCCATACTACAGCAGAAATAAATAGAAGCATTGATTTTCATTATCCATCTACTTAGGGAGGTCCCGAACTATCATAAAATGGTTCCAAAGATGTTGGGCAGGATGATAAAACATACCTATATCTATAATTTCATTGTGTTTAACCCGTTTTAAATAGCAGTACATGACATTTATTTTTAAAACATCATATGCATACTTTTCTCCCTATGACCTACTTATCCTTTAGATTTTTCATTTTGGATATGATAATACAAATAGTACCAAAATGTACCAAGTATTTTACACATATAAGGTCATGGTGATGGCCTTCAGAAAAAGAATTCTTTATCCTTCATGTATAAGACCTTTTGAATCTTAAATTGACCCCTTTGCCAAAAGTATTACTCTACATTGACTAGAACTGTGTAGTTGATGGTATTATTTGATAAAAGTTGTTTTTATTTCAAGATGGGGTGATTTTCATTTTGAATTATTGCTTGGTTTTCTTCCCATACAATTCCATTTTGAACCACCTGTGCATGCAAATTGCCTTATTTACTACCCAAAGATCGGGGTCCTATGGTTTGTATGCTTCCTCTATTCCCTCGATTTTATTGACTTTTCCCCATAAAGCTATTTTGTAACTCTCAACTTTCTTTTCTTCCTATTAGTCGTTTTGCTTTTCCATATCGGTAGTGTTAGATTGCCATTGTGCCACATTTGAAACATGTTGCTTTCATTTCTCCTGTTATCACCCACAGTCTAAGAACTGATATATGTAGAAAATTGCTTTCCTGTTAACCTGCATTCTTTTCCACAAATCTTCTGCAATCTGAGTTTTTCTTCCCTGGAGTCAGAATACAGTGATTAATCTGAGAAGATGCTTCTGGGATCAGAACTGTTTAAGTCAAACCCCTATAAGGTAAGCATGAAAGGATCTGGTGTATAAGTCCTGGAGGCATAGATGACATCTCTTGGAGGGTATCCACTGCCCTCGACCCTCTCTTACACATCTCTCAGTAATCAAGTTAAGGAGGATTCTAGAAGAAAATCAGTTAGAAAAGAATCGCTTATATTTCCCATTTCCCAAATATCAGGACCTTAGCAACTGTAGCACAAAAAAAAAAAATGCAAGAAAACCTCATATTTTTATCTTCAGAGTTGGTCTTTCTGGGAATTACAGCCCAACTAAATTACTGGCTATCTCTATGATCTTGGGTAATTTGCTTAACCTCCCAGACCTGGTTTCCCCATAGAGTTGCTGTAAGGATTAAATGAGATAATGCTTATGGCATGCTCAGAGCAAGCACTTGATAAATGAGTGTTGTTACTGCTGAGCCTGCTGATAATAACCATGGTAGTTTGATACCTTCTACATAGGCAGGGGGATTGCGTGTTGGTGCCCAGAAGTTCAAAAGTGCAGAAGGACAATGGGCTTTATAAACCTTGTTTTAAAAAAATAACAACAACTTTCTAGAAGCTCTTGGTGCTTTATGTGGCAGGACAGGCAATTCAGGAGGTGAAGGCGAAGATGGATGAAGAAGAGGAGCTGGAGGGAGATTTTGGCAAGGAAAGCATAATGCAGACCAGGAGTGAGCATCAGCGTCAGAGCTTCCTGGAGAAGAGATCGTCTTGGCTTGCTGATGACTTCTCTGCTTATGGCTTGTTCCCCTTGAGCTTGTCACCAATGCACAGATAATCAGGTCTATGGTCTTACCTGGTTGGTTCAGTAAAACTCAGGCTCTTTTCCTTCACTGTCAGGTCCCAACAGGAGGGAAGGACCTTTAGTAGAGTGGTGGCTTCATGTGGTAGTGGCCAGGAGGAGAGGTAGAGTCTTCCACCCAGGTAGGAAATAGCTTTCTGCAAATACAACATTGTCAAAGGATTAAACATGGGCCAAGCAGATGACTCGTGGCTGGCATGTACCTGCGTAACAGTCCTCAACAAGGAGAGGAGATTACTACGCACTTTGAGCCAACAGGGAACATGAGGACAGGTATGTTCAACCCCTGATCGGCTCTGGGCTGAGGTCTTCGCAGGCCCATCTTCTGTCCCTCCCCACGGTGACTACTATCTCTCCTTTAATTAAAGCTCGAAAGGATTTTTATTCTGCTCACTCTAAGAAAAGTAATTGTTCAGGAGCCAATAAAAGAAGGAAAGCCAACTCAAGAGGATGATAAACATTGAAATGAAAAACATATTTAGATCTTCTAAAACAAGCAATGTGTTAGCAAAACATCTCTTGTGTCTTCTTTAATGAAGCAAAGATGCACTGAGGCCATAAAATACTGTACCTTGTAGTCCACTTTTACTTGGATAAATAAAATGCTCTTATCAGCCAAGTTTCCTTAGTCAAGAAGCAGAAGCTTCATGTCATTGAAGTTAAATGTTAAGAACAAAGTATTTTAACTTCAAATTGTCATTCAGGAAAGACTTTTGAGTACTCTTTTTAAAAAATTGGCAGTTGTCATTTAATATATGATGTGATCTAAAAGCATATTATTTTTTAATGTTACCTAGGAGATTTCATCAGCTTCATGACATTCTTAATCTTTGGTATAATTGTCTAAATTGATAGAACATCTTTTATTAAACTGATTGAGGCACATCCTGCCCTTTTATAAGTCAAGTAAACAGGTATGATTATTCAAGACTCTGAGCTCTCATTTCCTTTGTCTCACTTTTTTTCCATCCTAAAACTCTCTGATAATGATAAAAGTGACATTGTTTTAAAAGATAAGAAGCACCAAAATTATTTTCTCTCTGACCTTTACAGTTTCCAGAACAAGCAGCTTCTGTTAGCAAAATAGTTCAAGCTTTTTCTTACAAAGGCTATCCAGCATCGTCCCATAAGAAAAAAAAAAGTGCATTGTTCTTGATAAGGAAAGTTTTTAAGCCCTCTGTCGTTGCTTAGACAATTCAGCCAAGAATAAAATCGAGGAATATTTTATGACTGAGGAAAATTTGAATGAAAGAACTGAAAGGACTGAAAAGATTTTACATATTACATTTTCTGAAGGCGCTAAGGTAGTTTTTAACTTTGACTGCACCTTGTTAAAACAAATAGGACAGGTTTACCTAAGCTTTCAACGATAATGCTCAGTGGCGTTTCGATACGAGCGGCGCATTGGCACAGCTAAAGTTTAACATGTTAAAAGTAAGTTCTGTAAAAAAGAATTATTGGGAGAGTAGAAGAATTACACAGATTTAAAAATTCACATAAAGCATAATATCTAAGAATTCTCATGAATCATGCTTACACCTCTTTCTTAAGTCAAGGAGCTCAGATTCAATTGCCATCTCGTTCTACCCAAAATCTATGTGTTTTCATTGAAAATTTTACCAGAGTTAGTTCAAGAGGCAGAGTGCTTTCAAAGACACATCCAGGCCTACTCTCAGTCAGCTGCCATCATCATTTATTTTTCTCCTTTCTGGGGTTTTAAGCCTAGCAAGAATGATCTAGGTACCTGAGCTGATTTTGCAGCCTGTGACAATATGACACTGTTGGCACTTATTCTGAAAGAAATATGGATTAAATAGTGTGAAGGCAAAGTTATAATAAAAACCTTTTCCTCATTCCCAAAAAAGTGGGGGTTGCTTTTACACTGTTTTTGACTCAACCAGAGATGCAGTAGATAGTCAGGGAAGAGACTCCAAATGTATTAGAGCCACATTTACAAATAATAAAATTCATCGAGGAAAATAATAGAAAAGGCAGCAATAATCATTAGCTCTAGAAATCATAACTCTTCAGACTTCTCATTCACAATAAGCTTTGTGGTATGCCACTGTTTTTAATAGCCTAGCAGCTTTTTTTTAATCCTTTCCTTTAAAGATGGTTGGCTTTGAATGTTAGAATATGCAAATACACATAAAAGACTGGCTTTACTGTCCATTTCTTTGTGTTTGGGTATATATTTCTGTATGGCATAATATTTCCACTTGCACTGGTTTCCTGGCATGAAAATGTTTATTGCGCTCATTAGCTAAGAGGGTATCGGCACTGGTCCAATGAACACAGATCTGCCTTCTGATTTCAGCCATTAAATTGCAATGGGATTCACAGGCTTAACGTGGTGGGTGTGAGAATAATAAAACGGAACTCCATCTTTAGCCCAGTTACCATGGATGCAGTTAAAGGTCATAGTGGCAGCTGCTAACTAGTTGCCTTTTGAGCTGTGATTCTCCTCCTGCTCTGCGTTTTCGAGCACTTTCGCTTCCAGAGGTCTGGCATGGAATACCTTCGCCTCCTTGGGCGACACACTCACCTCTCCTTGAAGACAACAGTCTCCCTCTTTTCTAGACAAATGGCTACCATGCCTCTCCCCTTTCATCTATGCATCATGAATATGATATCGCATCAGAAGGTAAAGACCTTAATAAAAATACAAACTGCTCTTCCTTCTGCAACCTGAATTACTTTCTCATTTTCTGCATACAGCTCCACATTCCCAACCCCCCCACACCACTACCACCCCCCCCAAAAAAATAGTGTGTAGTAAATTCCCATCTCTGTTTAGACTGGTAATGGGTTCAGGCACTGATGCATTCACCACGTGAAACATCAACTTCTTCTTCGTTCGGCCCGAAGTCCTAGGAGCTAATTCCCTGTACTGCATGAGGTGGCAGGGTAATTACCACTGATCAGCCCTACTTCTGCGCGTGCTGCCCGGCTTCGCCGGCTTCCCTGTTTACTGATGCACCGCCACAGCATCGCCGTGCTTTTATTCAGGCGAGCTTCTTAATCGAAAGGGTTTGGACAATGTCAGATTTTCAAAGAGAAGAAGTGGGGGAAAAAATTAAAAGTAGCCAAGCAAAATAAAGTGCATGGGAAAGAAACCTGAAAGCTCTACAGAATATTTCCTGATGTCAACATTTCATTTCAACAGATGTGGAAACTCCTGTTCATTTCCAAACGAAGGTACTGCGAGCCTTTCCTTGGGTAACCCAACTATTACGATCACCTTTTTGAAATACTGGGGGAATATATAGCCTCAAAAAAAATCTACTTTGGGAAAGTTTATTGTTTTTGTTCTGTTTAGCTATAAGCCCTAACTATGTGTGCCTATATAAGCCAGAACATGAGGAAACTTACCAAAAAAATGTTGTGCCCCTCTGTTTCAAACATACATTTATATAACTTGTCATTTCATAAAAATAAATTAAGTATTATATGAGCCAAATGTTTCAATTCCACACAAGAGTGGTTTCTGGGACTCCTTGGCAGGATGCCATTATATTCATTTTTATTTCAAACACAATGTGAAGTCTTTAATTTTAATATACTTTGTAACTATAATGGTTATAAAGCATATACTGTACTAATTCATCCTTATCCTTTCCTTATTCTGTGGAGATTCCAATGAGGAACAGAAAGATGCCTTGATCTCATGCCTCTTAAGTACTTTAAAATTCTGGGGAAAAGTGGGGGTATGGGGTTATGGAGAATTTGGAACTGGGCACCCAGGGCTCAATACCCTAAAGGCTGGCATCGGCATTGGCATATCATCCACCCGCTTCCCTGAGAGCTCGAGTGATGGCCAGCTACAAAAGTGTGGGCTAGGTGGAGGGAAAGAGTGAGCCAGTGCCCGGGGTGCTTCCTCCAGCTGCTATTCTTCATGCGCCTCGAGAGCCATCTCGCCCCCGAAACAGGAAGAATGTCGGGTCATCAGCTGATGTGAGCCTCACAGTGTCTGCCCCATGTGATGGCAGCATGTCATAGGGCAAATGCTTCTCCCCCGGCTGCTTTAGTCTCTGAAACTCCACTAGCAAACAGAGCTCCAAACAAGAAGAACCCTGGAGGAGAATCTGGCCTCGTTTAATCCATGATACTCTGCCAGAAAAAAAATAATAAAGAAAGAAAGAGGCTGATCCCCAGTAAGAGGGAAGAGAGTGGCAACGACAAATACATATGTAAATCTATTAATCCCCAGTGATAGTGCTGGGGTTTTCAGAGTGGCCCCAGTGGCAGAGTGGTATTTCTTCATTAAAGGGGCTGGGTGGACCGGGAGGGAGAGAGAAGTAATTTTCGTAAGCCGTACTTCTGTATTACCAGAATAACATGTTTCAAGCTATCACGGAGACTTCAGCTTTACTCTTCCCCTGCCACACTTCTAATCAGAGAATTTCTTCCTGTGCCTTGTTTACTGTTGATATTTTCTGGCTGATTGGAGAGGAATGACATTTTGACAATTTACTGTAGCAGTAAGCACTGTACAAACAAAAGGTGCTGATGAAAACTGGAACCCATTATTATGTAAATGATGGCTGAGTAACACAGATTCCATCTCCCAGTCACCATCATTGAGACCAGTTTTACTCAATGATAATAATTTTCATGATTGCAGACTTCAGAGTGATCAGAAATATGCTTTAGCTGTTGCATTTATCTACTGCTGGTACTTGACCCTTAATTAAATTCTGAAACTTTTTTATATAATAAAGTAAAATACAGCTGACACTTCTGTTCAAACAAAGAGGCTCAAACAGAGAGCTACCAAATAAGATGAAGGTATTTCAGACTTACCTAGCCGTATTTATAGTAAACATGGATTGTACAGTGTATTTTGAAAGCGAGCTTAAAGTTTAAAATGCAGATGTGTGTTTCAAAGTAATTTCCACTGTGTACTTCAATGCCACTTTCCTAAACGATACTAAAGCTCTGCAAGCTCATCTTATACACGTCATAATAAAAAATCTGCCTGAAAGACATTTAAATGTGCTCTGAAAATAAGTTCTGTGGATTCTTTAAATCTTCCATCTTCATATCCAGACTATTCAAAGTGAGTCTTAGAAACTATGTCACTTATTAAGAGCCACACAGCTTGGTAAGCTCTTGTGTTGAGCTTTGTAGAGGAATATTTTCATCATACATTCGTTCTTGTCTTAAAAATAGAAAGCCAAGGCAAATTTCAAAACACCGTTTGGGCTTTAATGAAAAATTGATTGGCTAAAACAGATGTCAAACTGAAAATACAACGTGCAAGGCATTATGCAGGTATCAGCTGCCCTGTTTTCTTAAGAATGCCTGACACCAGAAGAGACTTTTTGGCTAATGTGCCCTTATTCTCTTCACATCCTGCTAATTCTCCAGAGCATTTATTTACCTTGGAGTTTCCTCACTATTTCTAAGTAGGAAAATGATCTTCATTTTGAGTCTATTCATAAATAAAAGTCAGCTTAAAGGGGGCCATTGTGTGAGCCCGTTTTTAATATTTCTTTAGATATAACCCTTTCTAACCAGGCGGCTCACAGAGCCAATGAGCTAAGAAGGTAATTACTTAAGTGGATTTTATGAAGAGTAGAAAGATGATTGTGCCACATTAAATAACAATTGTGTCCTTAATGATGTGTTGGGCTATAATACAAACATCCTTCGACCATCACCGCCGCTCCAGTGTACCTTTCTAACGACTCCGGTGGCTGCCAGTCCCCTTGCACCGTGCCGGCTTGCAGAGGCTATGTAAACACTCAGTGAGATGGTATATTTTTTTTAACTGTGGTGACTGCGGCTGTGTAGTCATTGATAAACTGGCTATGAATTGCTGAAGGATTTCATAAGAATATATACATTGTTGTAACTTTGTAGTGTTACAAGAAAAAGGAAAGAGAAAAAGAAAGAGAGAGAAAGAAAGAAGGAGAGAAGGAGGGAGAGACGAGAAAAAAAAGAAGGTGGGGGAGAGAGGGAGGGTGGGAAGGAGGGAGAGAAGAAGTGTAGCAGAGAAAATTATTAAAAAGAGAATTTTAAGAAAAGTTGAATAAAATGTAGTTTACTTTAGTCATATCTCTTGAACAGAAAAAGGAAATAATATTACAGTATATTGGATTTTATTCCTCTAGAATTTGTAGTGCTCTGAGTATCCCTCTCCACTCTACTTTGGATAGACAACAGAGAAGAGCCACGTAATATTTATATGTAATATCTGACTTAAGATTTACATTGGCTGCTGCCTACCCTTAGAGGTAAATCTGAGGAATAAAATAACATGAAAAGGATAATTAGTCATGTCTATAAAATTCCTTGGCCACTCTTGGATACTATTATAATGACTATTTACTCATTAGCCTATACTAGTACTTCTTTGTAGAAATGCATATTGACTCTTTAGAGATTCATTTATTTCTGATGTTTACATTAGTGAATATAACTTTGATTGATATGATTCAAATGAAATGCCAAAAATGCAATAAATGGTCAAAATGTCAAAATGTTAAGAAAATAAAATGTTCCACAACAATGTAAGGTGCTGGAGGAGGAATGATGTATGGGAATTCTGCACATTATGCATGATTGTTTTGTAAGGTCACAACTTCTCTAATAAAAAAAAAGTTAAGAAAATTCTTTTCACTAAATCCTAAGTATTTGATGAGCATTGTTCCCATTTCACAGAACAGAGAAATAAGACCTACATTCAGAAAATTCTTTCAATATTAAATATATTGTAGGGATTGAAATGAACAAATTTTTTGGCTCTTTTTAATTTTGCTTTTCCTATTCATGGAATGAAGGCATTGGGATAAGAGTAGATAACTGAAATGGAAGTGCACGAACTACAAGAAAACAGTAATCTAAAATGAGTAGTGAAGAATACTCTTCAGTTTTATGATTCCTAGATCTGACTTTGAAATTAACTATCAAGTTCAAGTGCAGTAAACTCAATGTGATGGTTAGGCTAATCGGTTAACTCGGACAAGTAACGGTGCTCAGTTGTTTGGTCAAGCAAGCACTGGGCTAATTGTAATACAAGGGCATTTCATGGACTTTAATCATTAGTGAGTTGATTGCATGGATGGCTGATTACATCCACAATCAACTGAGGAGACAGCTGTCAGCAATGAGTGACATCTCATCCAATTAGCTGAAGGCCTTAAAAGGGAAGTGATTTCAGCATTCAGAGAGAGAATTTCCATCTCTACTTCAGACAGCCAGTGTCTCCTAGTGTAGCTATGGAGGATCTTCATCAGAGTCCTTGGCTTGCAACCTGCCCTACGGAATTTGGACTTGTCATCCCCACAGTCATGTGAGACAATTTTATTAAATCTCATACTATTTATGGATATCTCCAGTCGGTTATGTTTCCCTAGAGAGCCCTGACTAATACACTTGAATTAAGCACCTATGATATTCAAAGCACTAGGCTTTGCAGATATGAGAACACAGTATCTCAGCATGAGAAGAAAGAAGAGGAAGAGGAGAGTACGTCACACTTAGACTCCTGTATCTGGGACCACACCAGGTGTTACCTTTTTGCTGCTCCCTTACTCTTTCCAGCAGTCCTGAGAAATTGGCAGTAGATCACCCAAACCTGGTTCTATGGAACTGCAAAGCAAGAATTGCTCTTACCTTGGATGTTATTCAGTGTTTGAGACAGACCTGGGAACAGCAAACCCACCTGCAGAAAGTGAACCTCAGCCAAGTGCTGCAGGCACCTTGAGAAGGAAGCAATGCAATGACATGGATGACAACAAAGGCCACCTCTCATTTTAATATCATTTCTAAACCTTCCTATGAGCTGTATGAGCAGCTCCTACAGGACAATGAGTAGTCTAATTATTCAGCACGTATTCTGCACTGAACTCTAAAGAGTTCAATATTTGCGTCCATTTATCAGAGAGGGGGAATCAAATGTTTAAAATCCAATTACTTCCCCACAGCTATAATAAATGAATTATGTAGCTAGAAGTGGCAGAAAAGCCATGACCAAATCCACTGAGGAGAGCGGACATGTACATCCTTCCCTTGTTACGTCTGATTCTCAGATATGCATCATAAGTTTTTCTATTGGCTCATGATCTTTTAAGTGGCATCGCCAGGTGGGAGGAACTATGTCTGATACACAGCACACAAAGTGGACCAAAATATCTTGAACACCTTTTTTTTTTTTTAACAAGGGCATCCTTTTGAGAAACAATAGCTGATTATTTACAGTTTATTATGTTCCAGACACTGGTCTAAGTGCTTTAGGGTTATTAATTTCTCAGAACAACTCTGTAAGTTAGGTACTATTATTTTCATCACCATATTACAGATGAGAAACTGAGCCACAAACACTAAGTGACTTGCTGGCCATCACACAGCTGGAAATGACAAGACCAGATCCCAAGCCTGATGCTGGGCCTCCAGAGCCTGAACCACTGTGTCATCCAACCTCCCAAGTCATTGACACTCAGAGTGACTCCCCCAGACACTGGGCAGCATGGAGGTAATCAACTGATTAAAACCATACAGCGTGTGGGCTGAGGCACTTAAAAACACCTATTTGGCCTTTTTTTTCTCATCATACATGTCCAGAATTCAGATTAATGGTCACAAAATTTGCCCTATATGCTCAGAAAGATAAAGAATAAAACATAGACTTAGTTCATGTTTAATGCATTTCTGTGTTGATGCTAAATTTATTATCCAGGTTTTTGATGCCAACAAGTCGATTCATACAAAAGATACTTGAAAAAAAATTTTTTAGTCTTGAATCCCTTCAGGAAAAGACATAAAAATATTTTAATAAAATTTCAGAGACAGATATAAAAAATTGGGGGGTATGAAGTTATAAATTACAGTACTTGCTCGAAACATTGGCGAAAGTACTTTTCCATTTCTAAAGGAATTTCTGAATTTCTCTTATGGTGCTCTGTTTTTGCAGTCAACATTGGTAGATGGCCCAGTTTTCCCTTTCAGTTTCCAGAGCATGTAACCACATTCTTCCTCCTTCAACACCAGTGAAGAACAAAAGTCTTCTCTTGTCCCTTTCCCATAGAGCCCACCCAGACCGAGACACGGTGGAGACCATCCTTTGCCTTCAGTATCTGACACAACCACTAGCTCCAACAACGTGTTCTACTGCTGAATGTGGTGTAGAAAACCATGCAAATTGCCATCAGTGTCTGTTTGTATATGCCTGACATAAAGGTTTGTAGTACATCTTTATTTTTAGTACATATTTACTGAGCTACCACGTTGTGCCCAACACTGTACACAACTCAAAAAGCAAACCGTGTCTCTCCATGGAACCTGCGTGGGGATTCCCAGAGCAGCCCTTCTTTCCTGAGCCCAAGTGTGAGATACTCGTTAGCCCCTAGCTCCCCTAAGGCTTAGGTGAAGATGGGCCTCTTTAAAACAAAAACAAGAACCTGGGCTTAAATTGCTCAAACTAGATCAAAGCCACTTTATTTCTTCCACAATGCTGCTCTCTGTTTGGGTTCCCAAGAAGCGGACACAAAGATGTAGAGTACTGTGCAGGAAGGTTAGCTGTGGGGATGAACAGAGTAGAAAGGAGGGGGATGAAGCAGGACATGGCAGAGGGGGGAGCTGGGCCACCAAGCAGTCTCAACAAAGTCTCAGCTACTCCATGGGAGCTCCAGAGCCACGTATCCGTGAGGCTTCCCTGACACCCTGGCTAAAATAAAATATTTGTTGAGTGAGCACATGTATGAATCAATGAACAAATAGAAACGTGCTTAAAAAGTATGGTTAAGTTTGTTTGAAAGCTCCTGAAAATTTCAAGGGGAGAATAAATCTTAATGAAAAGAAAATTCAATATCTGGAAATAAAAATATTTATTCTTTTGAGTTATAATCAAGGAGAAGAGAATTTATATAGAAAATCACTTATAGGCCCCATACTGTAAATTCCTTGCAGACAGGGACCATGTGTCATTCTTATTTTATCCCCAAAGTCCCTAACACGGTACCTTGAACCTAGCAGGCATCCACTAAATGTTTTTTTAGTTTAATTGATGAAGCAGCTCAGTAAGTCTCATGATGAAAACAGTAGACTTCGATCACTTGAGCCCCTGTCATGAAAGCAAATGGCTGGCAGGTTTCATGTGCGATTACATTTTGTCTTGGTGGTCTTTAGTAGCGTTGGACCAGTGTACCAACGTGCCTAAATATATTTGCACATGCAGGATTAGGGAAAACCTTCATACCGCATTGCTAGTCAAGAGAATTGGCTAGCTTTCATAGGAATGAAAGACCCATTCAGTGGACTTAGAAAGACCAGTCCATCAACAACATTTACTGGGGTGGGCTATGTGTTTGTCCCCACAGTGGGCAGAGCTGCTGTTCTCGATAGTCCCAAGGAATGTTCAGGACACACGTGGCTGTTGGACGGACTGCCGGCTGGCCTCTCACACCTGCGTATGTGGGGAGGCTGGCTGTGCTCCTTTATTTTAGTTTGGTAAACCAGCCACTCTACCTCCTTATGAGAAATTGGTACCGTGTGTCTTGAAGCAAATAAATGACTCACCCGGATTTCCCCTTCTAGGATAAACACAGCAATACACCCCCGGGAATGCCATGAGAAGTGAGCCTTTTAGCGTGGTTTAGCATCCCTTCCTCTGCAATTTTGGAACATGGTACAATGAGGACCAGCTAGATAATAGTGGACAGAAGTCCACCTTGGCAGAGATATACTAAGCCTGATACTCATGGAGCTTTCCACCCCACATTCAAACGTGACCCAAATCTCACCAAGTCCTGGCCAAATCTCCCATCAGTGACAGCTTGGAGCAAAACTGGAAGACGAGAGAAAGAGAGGGGCCAAGAAAAGCAGAAGAGCTCAGGAGCCACAAGGCAGCTGCAGCATGTCCTGTGCGTTCCGTTTCTTTGTAAAGCTGAGACTATGTGCGTGTTGAGACAATTCAATTTTTTAAAGTTAGCTCTCTTGATTTTATGATTATACAAGTAAATGTTCTTTTTAAAAAACCTAGGCAATACAAACACACAAATAAAAGGAAAATAAAATCACCTGTCATTCCACCACATAGAGATCAGGGCATGTTCATCATTTTCTGGGGACATGGCAAAAATACTTTTCTCTATAAAATATTAGTTTCTATTAGCTAATACCAAACTGTTGAACATTTGAGAATTCTGGAGTTCTAATGTCACACTAGAAAAAGGAGTGGTCAGTCTACTTAGCATTTCTGTATATTCTTTGGTTCATTATTACAGTGAACAATTTTTAAGTATGTACAATGCTCCAAGAACTATGCTACAAGCTTGTGATACCAAATGAAAGACATCACATTTCAAAGTGAGATCAAGAAATGAAAATAACTGTAGGTCAGTAAATTTTAATTCAGTGAGTAGGAGCATCTTGCTTAGCCAGAGACCAAGATTTTTCAAAGGACATGATAAATGAGCTTAATATTGATGAGTAGGAGTCAGTTAATAGGAAAAACTTAGGCGGTGGGGAGACCAGTGCTTGCAAAGACATGGAGCTGAGAGTAAATATTATGCATTTAAGAAACAGCCAGGAGTTGAGAAGAGCTGGAGCATAGGAGGTGGGAAATGAAGAAGTGGAGGTAGATAGCGGATGGACTTTGTCCAGAGTGTCACAGGGAGGCAGTCTGGCAAGTCCTGACAAGCCATATGGGCATTTATTAAGATTACTCTGGGTCCAGTGGAAAGGATGAGTTGGGGAGACTAGAATCCTGGAGAACAGTGAAGGACTTACCTGAGTCTAGGTGGTAAAGAAGCTCCCAGAAGACCCAGTGGCAGGCACTTTTGCAGAACAGAGGTGTACCTGCTGGGAGCTCAGCAGCAGCAACCAGTGAGGAAAAGAAGGGCACAGAGACTGTCCTGGGCTAAAGACAGATCAGCATCCAGCTTCAAGGCAGTGCCTGAGGCAACACAGTGGTTGCTAGGAACATAGGGGACAGGAGCCAGCCTTCTGGGGGGAAAGGACTGACAAGATTTTGGGGTGATCGAGCACCACGCTCAGTGGTCTACCAGACTGCAAATCAAGGAAATGAAGTCAGAACTCAGTTACATGTACGAAGCTCTAAAATAGGAGTTAGGAAAAAGCTGGGACTTGGTGGCTACGCAGGCATTGGAGGCACCACCCGGACAAAGTGCACACCAGGCACATGGCAGCAAGACTAGTCTTCCCATTCTACTCCCTTGTCAAAATATCTCCCTTCAGAAAATCACTGCGCATATGCTGTTCCCCTTCTCTCTCTCCCTCTCTCCCCTCCCCTCCCCTCCCCTCCCCTCCCCTTTCCTCTCTTCTCTTCTCTTCTCTTCTCTCTCTCACACACACCCTTAAAGCTACTTTCTCCCTTCTCTATCATTGCCAAGTCTTGCCTGGATTCCCTGGGAGACTATCTTTTTTTTCCATTCTGTCTCATTCTCTGTTCACTTCTGTTCTCTACAGGAGCCTTACTACTCTTTTCCTGAAAAGAGACCTACTGTAATATGTTGGTAGAATGGAGGGCTGGGGCTGGGTGAGGATATACATTTGGATGGGTAATTAGAAATATTGCAATTAGAAGTCTCCATCAGAAGCTATAGGATCATGCACACATCTTGGTCTGCTACTCTTCTTTTAAAATTAAAGTCATATTTCCTGAAGCATCAGCATTCTAGATCAAACTTTTAAAATAATTTCTTAGACAATTTTATCACCTTACCATTTTTCTACTTGGTTTAATTTACTAGTATGGCAATAGCACGGCTTTGGGCTTATTTTCTTAGAGTACACAGATTTTCAGTCATGCAGTTGCAGTGGATTAGACAGACTTTTATAGGTTAGGTCTAGAATGTAGTCACTATTTGTAATACATTTCTATGGGAAAATATGTCCTCAGTTCCCAAGCAACGGATTTAAAATTAGCATTTAGAAACTACCCATTTATAATTTGAGGTTTCCTGAATAGAGGACAGATAAGGATATATGTAAATATATCTAGATTGAACTCTAGATGTAAGACATGATAGTGTGAGAGCTAAAGATAATGTTCCACAGCAGGGAAAATTATCATATTTGTGCATTATCCATATGTTTAACATCAGTTGCAAAAATCTAATCATTAGTGGAAGAAAACCTTATGTCTCAATCAGAAAATTTCCTATATGAACATTGTTTACTGAACTTAGATTCTTGGTATGAATGTTAAAATCCATCAAAGTCAAACAAGCTAGTGAATTCCAAACATAATTTCATCTGCTGATGGCCACTTGTCAACAGTGGAGTATCTTTAGGCTAAACCAAATCTTACAAACAAATAAAAATTAGAAGAAAGGATAATTAATCAATTTGCAAATGTGTTCTTTCTTGCCACAGATTAATCTTGAGGCATAAATATTACAAGCAGGAATTTAGAAAAACATGTGCCAAAATATATTCTGATTAGAGCCCCATAAAATGTTAGCACTTGTTCGATTAAAAAGAAAAGGCAGTCTGGTAGGTTTGAGCAAGTTTTGTTAATCACAGTTAACCAAGTTTCATTTCTGTAGAACTTCTCAGAGACATTAAGATGCTAACATGTATTCCGAATTTCTAAGGAGGGGCATGATCTCTCAAACTTATTGGTTCTTCAGCAATTGGTAGAGAAGCTTTGTAACTCACATAGTAGGAAGCTGACGCTAAGACTTGGAAGACCTTTCTGAAAAAGTGAAAATCCTGGAGCTTTCAAACAGCACAGTGAGCCTGAAACGGGCGTCAGGATGTAATTTGCCACCGCATTCTAACAAATATACTGCCTGAGGAGAACGTCACAGAGCCAGCAGACATTGTGCCCATGCCTTTCATGCAAATTTAAGAAAAGCGATACTCCTTGCTCCTCAGTATGGGAGAGGACAGAGCAGGGGTCTCTATAGGCTCAGAGGTGACCCGAGGAACCCATAAGTACACGGAGTCACCTCCACCCAGCTAATCTACTGAGAAGTATGAGCTTACGCTCCAAACTGAGACGCACATGGGAATATTTTTGCACTCATGGCCATCTTTCAGGTATGGGTCAGTGTATCCAGAATTGAAGAATTTCCCTTAGACATTTAGTGTAAACTGCCATAGAGATTGGCCTTTATCTCTCAGGCTGGCCCCTTATCACTCCACAATGACTGCAGTTTACATTTTGAATCAATATTTAATTCATTTGTGCTAGCCCCTTAAAGCTCAAAGTACTGTCAGAATCAGCAAGGGGACTCTAAATTTATGTTTTAATT
This sequence comes from Cabassous unicinctus, assembly GCA_029593785.1. NCBI lineage: Eukaryota > Metazoa > Chordata > Mammalia > Cingulata > Chlamyphoridae > Cabassous > Cabassous unicinctus. Next base: position 2,316 of record JAQZBX010027630.1, on the reverse strand, counting down.
ACTTAGCCATTTCATCAGAAGGTAGACACGGTGTCTGTGGTTTAGAACTTTGAAATAAACCCTATATGAGGAAAAAAGTGCTGGATACATAGAGCCTATTCACGAACATGTTTATGCTTTCTCTACCTGTGAAAAGGAAAGATTTTGTGAAGGTATATTATGGGGAAAATGTACACAGATTTCTTGTTCATCAAATTAAGCCAGTGCATATTTTCTTCAACAGAACATGAGCTTGGAGTGTGGTTCCCTGAAGGTGGGGGCTGGGGAGGACTTTTTCTTTGCAGAACTTTTCGAAATCGTTAAATGAAAATGCATCATGGGAAAGAAAAGTTACAGAGAAAACTTGGTAGTGATCATTTATTTAAGTACATAGACGAAAGTACTATAAATTAAACTTAGAAAGGAACTACTTGTAAGGAAGGAAAGCGAAAGCTGTTGCTAATGATGACATACAACCAGAATAGTTTTCCAGTGCTTTACAGAAATGATTCCGTGAAATCAGTGAGATTATTCTTATTCAACCCAAACCTTAACTACTTAATACCAAAGCTGGAAAATAGAAGCTAACCATGGCTTTGGTTCTCATTGGTTGAACCCTGGGATTGGTCAATGTCCAGGAAGCAGGGCTTGGTCTAACCTGGTCACATCCCCAGCCTACAGCACAGCAACCCTAGGGACAGATGTTGCAGGGAAAGTGGAAGGTCCTTAGCGGTTTCATTCCCATTATTGTAGCCCAAAGCCCATCTTATGATGCACTCTGCTCTGAGAGGGTAGAAAACCAGTATCTTTCATAGTAATGACTTCCAGTTTACAGCCTTCATTTGTTATATTTCCTCAATAGCTGTTGTGTTGAGATTAACTGCATAAATGGTCTGCAGCTGTCTGTTATGAATTAAGGGAGTTTAATCAAAGTATTTCTAATGTACAGCATAATGATAATACATGGGGGAAGTACTATTTAAGAGATAATGATGGCTTCAGAAGATCACTGTTGTAATGTTTAGTGCATATGCCTTCAGCATTGAATTTGTTGTTGTTCTGAATATGCTTAATGGATCACTGAAAAGCTGCCTAATGCGGGATTGTTTGATGGGGCTGACAGAGCTGGAATTAGCCCATTGCTGTTTACTGCATACAGCCATTAAGATTAATTGCTGCCAGATAATTTTGACTGTTTTTATCTTCGGGAAAAAGTGTCACTAATGGGTTTATAAATTGGTTCACTATTACTAATAGTAAGGCCAGTGTAAGAGGATAGAATGTCAGCTAATTCTAAATATAAAGGTAAAAAAAAAAAGTATAAAGTACTGTACGGCTTGCTAGTTTTAAGGGATACTGTTATCTAATAACCGACTCACTGATATATGATGCTCATTAATGCTATTTCCTGAGCTTTGGGTTGAACCTAATAGATGCTAATAAAGTCTTATTTGATGTCCCATTAAAAAGCTCAATCTGTTTTCTGCATTAATGCCCAGTGTTGTTTATCACATCTTTGATGACTAAAACCCAAATGCCAATCTGTTCTATAACCAAGCTCTTCTGAGCATCTTTGCACCTATTTTGATGTTTATGTATGTGAAATTCTTACAACTGAGCAAGAGAAGAATTAACAAAGCCCATGAATTTACAATTGTGATACACAGTTGGTGAGTTACCTGGAAAGTTCACCATTCAAACATTTTTATATCATATCTAGACAAGTTTCTAGACATCGGGTTGCCATTTGAACCATTGTGTATGGAAGATTGCAATTGAATACAATTTTGAACATGTAGGTCATTTGAGGTCACGGTGATAAAAATGCACATACTGAAATCTTAACAGAAATATAGGATTAAAAAGTTTAAAGCATATTTTCTTAAAGAGAGTCAAATGAATATTATTACATTCAAGTGATTTTGATTCTAGCAGATTATCAATGGAACATTCACAGTCATCAGCTTGAACTAACCAACCCACCTTCCCACACTGGTCTGTAGAAATTAACACATAGATTCTGAGCTTTGCTAATATACCACATTTTATCATAAAATTCCTTGTGTATTGAGTTTCAAATGTATTCTTTATGTCTAAGAGTGCTAAAGATAAATTGAGAAAAAAAAAAAAAACCCTGTGGACCAGATAAATAGACAAACATGGAATATTTAACCATCTAGAAGAAGCCAATAATTCATGAGTAGTGAAGTGGTTCTTTCCTCAAGAATGGATAGCATAAATTATGAAGTGTTTCTTTTGTGAAGCCAGAAGCATAGTTATATCTTTCAACTACATTTTATATTATACTTAAAAGTTTATCATTGGAAAATACCTGAA
>JAQZBX010027629.1:0-28254 GCA_029593785.1 Cabassous unicinctus | reverse complement strand
TGAAGCTCATAAAACCATTTCCTATTACTAGATCCTGTAGATGCTTCCCTACATTATCTTCCAAGGTCTTTATGGTTTTGGCTCTTATATTTAGATCTTTGATCCATCTGGAGTTGATTTTTGTATAGGGTGTGAGATGGTATTCTTCTCCCATTCTTTTGGATATGGATATCCAGTTCTCCAAGCACCATTTGTTAAAAGCATTTGAAGACACTCTACCTGCAGTAAGCAACACATATGGGTCAAGCATCTGGGTGACGTAAAAGCCTGGGCAGGACGAGGCTGAGGAGTAAGATTCTTATTGAAGTAAGGGCCTTGTAGAATTAATACGAAGCCTAGGGTATCCAGGATTCTTGTGCATGCCCAGTGTTGGAAGTATAACCCTAAGATTGCATTTCTGGCAGATCTTTAGGATCCACACAAGAAGGAGGTCAAGGTCAAACAAGAATAGGGGGCAGCCAGGCTTTACATGAAGGAATGCTGCAGCTCAGAGCCAATCTGGAAAGAATGGAAGACGTTGTTTAGTAATTTTTTTCAACTCCTGGCATTGAAGGAAGTATCTTTCAGGTCACTGGCTGACTGCTGAGATAAGGAAACAGAAACCTCAGAGACAGCACATGACAATGAATACAGTTTTACAAAAATAGTTGGAAATGTTACTCAACAGACAACTGCAACCACATGTATATACATGCAAACATATTTATGACAAAATAAGAAATACTCACAACAATACATTCATTATTTCTGCAGCTAGACACAAGGTCATATTGGTATTTATAAATACCCTTTTTCTCTGCTCATTCCATATTCCCTTTGCCCTCAAAATACACCTCAGTTGGATATGGTTCTTTTTCTCATGGGGTAATCTAAATATTCACTATTTTTTGTAGTTGTTTATCCTGCCTTTATCTGCTTTGTAATTAGAGAAGTTGTAGGTTTACAGAAAAGTCATGAATAAAATACAGAATTACCATATACCACCCTATTATTAACACTATGCTTTAGTTTGGTACATTTTTCACACTTGATGGAAGGTCATCAACTACAGAACGGTTCACCATTTGCATGGTGCAGTCCTATGCTTGCTTGTTTTTATTTTTATTCTACTAATGTATATATAACCTAAACTTTCCCCTTTTTAACAATACTGACATATACAATTAAGTGTTAATTTTGTTCATGTTGTACTACCATCATCACCATCCATTACCAAAACTAATGATCAAACCAATTAGAAATTCTGTACATTTTAAACATTAACACCTCATTCCCCAGCTCATCCCATCCCCTGGTGACCAATATTCTACATTTTGACACTGAGTTTACTTATTCTAATTATTTAATAAAAGTGAGATGATACAATACATGTCCTTTCGCGGCTGGTTTATTTCACTCAAAATAATGTCTTTAAGGCTCATCCAGTTACTGCATGTATCAGAATTTCACCTCTTTTTACATCTGAAAATGTTCCATTGTATGTACATACTACATGTTATTCATTTTTCTTTTTTCGTTCTTTTTTGTTTTTCTTTAAAATATCTAAAGAGCATAAATTTAAAAAAAATACAAATCTATTAAAATGCATATCACCTTTGGGAAAACAATATGAAAATCTGTTTTTTTCCCCCCAATTAATTCCTCTCAGGCTAAGAAAACATGAGATTGCCTCCAGAAAAGCTGTTTCTTAAATTCCCCGATGCCACAAGCTGTGCGGGTGGAAAAGTTTCACCCCAGACTTTACAAAGCTGTGTTTTTGCATTTGCAAAAAATTTGCAGCTTTGCATTTGCCAAAGGGGGTCTGAACAAGGATCAGAGCCAGGAGGGGGTGAGGGGCAAAGATCCCAGGACTACATACAACGCCTCCACCTCAGGCCCGTGTGCAGGACCGTCAGGCAGGGCTCCTGGGTGTACCAGCGCTTCCACGTGTTCCTGGCCGGGGGTGGGGAGGGGGCACGGGCGCGGTCCAGCTGGTCCCTATGCGCCTCTCGCAAGTTCATGGGGCTGTTGTCGTGGGTTTCCTGGTCACGGTAGGTGCTCTCGTGTGGTTCCTAGAAAGCGGCGGCGGCGGGGCTGGAGCAGGGCGGTGGGAGCGGCGGAGGTTTAGGGGGGCCCCAGCCTGCAGTAGGCGATTCTCAGAGGGTCCCACGCGAAGCCCAAGGTGGCGTCAAGCGCTGGCGGCCTGAGGGGGAGGCCGAGAGTCAGCGCCAGGGCCGCTTCTGGACTCTCGCCCTCTCCCCCTCCCCCGGAGTTTCGCAGCCCTCCTGCAGGGGGAGGTCCTGCTCCGCGAGATCCTCCCTTGACCTTCCTGTAGCCCTGGAGCGCCCTGGCACCGTCCTACTGCGACCGCCGTTCCCCGCTGGGGTCTTTGGCCGGCGAGCGGCTCTCCTTGGCCCTGGACTTGGCGGCTGGCGGCTCTGTCTAGCAACCGCGGATCAGGAGGCTGCTGAGGGGATCGCCCACGCCGGGGTGGGGCGGGAATCCGGGCAGACGCCGGCGAAGCCTGGCTCAGAAAGCGCGATTTCTCCAGGACGTCCCCGGGCTGGACTAGACAGGAACACCCCACAGGACGCTGAGGCTTCTCCAGTGTGTGTTTTGGGGGAGGGGTCCCTTTAGCCCCCTGGGTTCCTGCAGAGTTCCTGGTAGAACCATGGTCAACACTTAGTGACAGGACCCACCCATTCCCCTTCTCTACAGTCAACCAAGAAACCAACTTTGAAGCTGTGCCCCCGAGGCCTGCGAACACTAGGGTTTTGGATACCAAGGGGGACTGCGTTCGCACTCTCCCCTGTTAAAATAAAGGGAAAAAAAGAAAAGAAAAAAAAAAGAGTGAATCTCAGGGAAGAATAGGAGGAACATCGCCTCATTCTTCTCCTGGAACCAAGGCGGCATTTCTCGGTGGCGGTTGTTGTGAGTGACCAGCCTTGCCGGCTCCCCGTGGGCCTTTTGCTCTCAAGACAGCGTGGTCTGGACGCTGAGACCAGGAGGCCCTGGTAACTGTTTCTAAAAGCCTTTGTAAAACAGTATATCAGCTCCCTACTTCCATTTTATTTTCTGTAAAGTACTGGAGAACACAATGGACATATCTAAAACTAACGTTGCTGGTAGGATTAATTTGATAATAGCTTGTGCTAATATTTGTGAGGTTTCCTTAGCAAAGCCTAATAAAAATAGGAGGTCATTTTATTCATTATTTCTTTTTGTCACTTAGAGGTTTTAGATTCATTAAATAAGATTTCAGGATTTGAGTACATTGCTTAGCTTTGTAAGGCAGAAATAAATTCAAAGTCCCTAGCTAGAAAGAAAGATTTCTTTGCATCCTGTTCTTTAATTGAACTGACATGAAAACCCTTCTCCCAAATCACTGACAAAATGCTGAATCCAAATTTTTTGTATATGTAATATAAATAAAAGTACATTACATGATATATACTGATTTATATCCACTATGTCCTTATTATTATAACATTTGGTCATTTAATAATGAGTTTTGTTTACACTGGAATAAAATTTAAAGAAATTTAGAGTTGATTTACTTTCATAGTCCTTGTAGTTTAGGCATGAAAATATATTGCTTTCATTTTAATCAAGATTTTTTTAAACTGAATTTACCAAGAAAATTTTCACACATTTAAATCAATAAGGTCAATTTGAGAAATAACCAATATTATTTTAATACTTGTCCTTTTGTGTTATGATAAATATGTAGGCTTTGCTAATAGAAATAAAATTACACTTAATAATTCCTACATTAAAGAAAAGTAGCTAGCTCTTGATGGGACATCACATTCAACCCTGGAACATTTTTAAACAATTCACCTAAAATGATTATAGATTCAGTGCAATCCCAATAAAAATTCCAACAACTTTCTTTGCTGAAATGCAAAAGCCTGTCATCAAATGTGTATGGAAAGGTAAGTTTCCTTAATAGCCAAAACCATCTTGTAAAAGAAAAATGAAATTGCTTGACTTGTACTTCCCAATCTTAAAAATTATTATACAGCCATAGTAATGAAAACAGCATGATACTGGCATAAGGAGAGACATACTGACCACCAAATTTGAATTGAGAGTTTAGATGTCAACCCTCATATTTATGGCCAACTAATGGTTCACTCAATGGGGATATCATAGTTTCTCCAAAAATAGTCTTGAGAAAACTCGATGTCCATGTACAAATGAATGAAGGTGGTTCCCTACTTCTCACCATATACAACAATCAAATCAAAATGGAACAAAGACCCAAATATAAGAACCAGAATTATATAGCTCTTAGAAGAAAACACAGGGAAGCAACTTCAGGATCTTTTGTTAGGCAATAATTCATTCATCTTTATACTCAAAGCACAAGCAAAATTAAGAAAAAAAAAAAAAAAGGTAAATTGGAAGTCCTCAAGCTTAAAAACTTTTGCATCACAAAGATTTTACCCTGAGTGGAATAAACCTACAAAATGGGAGAAAATATTTGGAAACCACATATTGGGTAAGTGTTTAATATTCAGAATATAGAAAGAAATTCCAGAGTTCAACAGTAAAAAGACACATGAGCACAAGATAAGAGGGGCAAAAGACTTGAACAGATATTTTTCCAAGGAAAGATATACAAATGTCTAGATAGCACGTGAAAAGATGCTCAGCAATATTAGCCATTAGGGAAAAATAAATCAAATAATATATAGTCTTCTAATCCTTGAACAAGAATGTCATTCCATTTATTTAAGTCTCTCTTGATTTTTGTAGTAATGTTTTGTAATTTTGTTTGCACAAGTCCTTTACATTCTTGGTTCAATTTTTTCCTAGATATTAAATTCATTAGTTGCTATTGTGAATGGAGTTTACCTTGGTTTCTTCTTCTGATTATTAATTACTAGTATATAGAAACACTACTGAATTTTGTTGTTGACCTTGTAACCTGCCACTTAACTGATTTCATATATTAGCTCCAGTTGCTTTTTTTGTGGATTTTCAGGATTTTCTGTATATTGGACTATGTCATCTGCAAATACAGAAAGTGTTATTTTCTCCTTTCCAATTTCGTTGCCTTTTATTTATTTCTCTTGCCTAATTTCTCTGGCTAAACTTCCAGGACAGTGTTGAACAACAGTGGTGGCAGTGTGTATCATTGTCTTGTTCTTGATCTTAGAGGGAAAGCTTTTATTCTTTCACCAGAGAGTATGTTGTTAGCTGTGGATTTTTCATAGATGTCTTTTAACATGTAGGGGAAGTCTCCTTCTATTCCTTGTTTACTATGTGTTTTTATCAAGAAGGGGTGATGGATTTTGTCAAATACCTTTTCTGCATCAATTGAGATGATGCTTTTTTTTTTTTCCCTTTGTTTTTTTATTGTGGTTTATTACATTTATTGATGATCTTATGTTAAACCACCATTACATACTTGTGATGAATCAAATTTGATAACAATGTGTAATTCTTTTTATATGCTGTTGGATTCAGTTTGCTAGTATTTTGAGTATTTTTGCAGGTATTTTCATAAGTTACATTGATCAGTAGTTTTATTTTGGTATCTTTATCTGGTATTGGTATGAGGAATGTAAATTTATGCACACCAAAAAAATAGTCTTATGTAATACTAATATCTAGTATATAAGTAAAAACCATGGGGAATATGAATGTATCATTTGGCCTCATAGAATGAGTTAGGGAGTGTTCCCTCTTATTCAATTTTTTGGAAGAGTTTGAGCAGGATAAGTATTAATTCTTATTGGACTGTTTGATAAAATTCCACTTTGAAAGCATCTGCTCCTGGACTTTTCTGTGTTAGGAGAATCAACAAAGAAATAAATGAGATGAGTCTCTTTACCTTCTTTATCTAACTTGTATCTCCTTAACTTTCTTTACCTAACATTTCATCAATGCTGTAAAGAATAAATTTATTGGAGAATCTCCTTATACCCTGAAGAGTTAAGGTTGCCTATCTTTGTAGATTAGATATTACTGTGGGAACATCTGCCATGAACTTGGATCCTTTAAACCAATGGGAATGACCAATCCTGTGTTGTCAGGAGCAAATTGGGGGCATTTATCATGAAACAAAAGATGGGCTTGTCTGCCATAATGGAGGGTAGAGTCAGAGTGGAAATCAGAATAGACTGTCTTGTAGAAACCTATGGCATTGACTTGCTGATCATAGGGAACCTAGAAGTAAAATAGGTAGGCCATATAATAGTTTCCTATTTGATCTATGTAAGGAGAAATATTCTAATTCAAGTAAATAAAAGTGTAACTTTAATCACACACACTAAAAGTCATGACCCCTCAATCAATTTCCATACTTGACAAAGTTTACAGACCCAAAGTCCTTGGAATGAAGGATTTATATAATTTATCTTCCACCCTTCCTATAGGCACTTATGATTTTTGGGGTGTCTGTGCATTGGGGAAATGGAAATGCTCAGACATTTTGGGTATTAATAAACACTGGCTCTGAATTGACTTTAAATCTTGAAGATCTAAAATATTACTGAAGTCCAACAGTCAGGGTAGGAGCTGATGGACATTAGGTGATCATTAGAATTTTAGATCAGGTCTGTCTCAAAGTGGGTACAGTGGGTCCCTGTACCCATTCTTTGGTTATATCCCCCATTCCAGAATGTATAATTGGAATAGGCATTCTCAGCAACTGGCAGAATCCCCACAGTGATTCTCTGATCTGTGGAGTGTGAACTATTATGGTAGGAAGGCCTGTAACAAACAACATATTAAACCAAAAGAAATACCACATTCCTGGAGGGACTGCAGATGGCAGTGTCCCCATGTAGGACTTGATGGATGCAGGCATGTTGATTCCCATCACATTCCCATTCAACTCCCGTACTTGACCTGCACAGAAAAAAAAGGCGTCTTGTAGGATTACAGTGGAAATTCATAAATTTAATCAGATGGTGACTTCAATCACAGTTGCTGTTCCAAGAGTGATATCATTGCTTGAGACAATCAGGACATTCCTAGGTACACTGGTATGAATCTTTTGAGCCAGCACATGCTTTTTTCTCTATACCTGTTAATAAAGATCTATAGAAACCATTTTATTTCAGCTGTCAAGGCCAGCAATGTACTTCCATCATCTACTGCAGAGGTATATTAACTCTAAAACCCCATGGTATAATCTAGTCTGCAAGGACCTTTGTCATCTTTCCCTTACACATGACATCACAGTGTCCATTAAATTAATAACATTGTGCTCACTGAACCTAGTGAGCAAGAAGTACCCATTACTCTATACTTGTTAAGTCATTTGTGGGTAAGAGATAAATCTAACAAAAAATCAGGGCCCTTCTACTTTAGTGAAATTTATAGGCATCTAATAATGTGGGACATGTGAAGATATCCCTTCTAAGGTGAAGTTTAATCTGACTGCACTCACAACTACTTAGTGAGTTGCAGAAATGAGGACTATAATGATAATGAGCATTTTCCCTTCTTTTGTTATGAATATGTTTGTATATATACATAAAGCAAATTTCTTTGTTTTATTCTTTCTCTTATCCCCTTGCCACATAACATATGTTTTAACAACTTTATGTCATGGTATGTAAGTTGAAGCATATCAAGGATAAGACTGAATATCACTAAAGAACTTGCATTCTTCTGGGGAAATAGTTAGTGTGCCTCTGGTTGTAACCAGGACAATTGAATTAGGTTAGGCAAGAGTATAACTATTATTGTGTTTATATAGAGATTAAGTACAGAATAAGGAGGGTGTAAGGAGGGTACCAAGAAGACATCAGATGGACTGTGATGGATAATTTTATGCATCAGCTTGTCTAGGTTACAGTGTCCATTGTTTTGTGAAACAAACACTGGCCTGCTTGTTACTGTTAGTGTAGTTCTTAGATTTAAATCATTTTTCAGTTTATTATATCTAGGGCTGATTACATATACAACCAACAAAGGAAATTACCTTCACCAATGAGAGGAATCTCCTCATCCAATCAGTTGGATGCCTTAAAGCAAAAACTGAGGATTTCAAATGTCAGAAAGAAGAATTTTTATCTCTACTTTAGTAAGCCCACTTCAGGGGAGCTCAGCAGGACCTTCACTGCATTTTCAACATGAAGTCTGCCCTGTGGAATTCATACATGCCAAGTTCCAGAATTGGGTGAGCAATTTCCTATAATAAATATTTTAATATTTACATATATAATATATTGATTTTTTTTCTCTGATGAACTCTAACGAATACACCAAGTAAGTAAGAAGATAGTGGAATGAAATGTTAATAACATTTTCTTTAAATAATGCAGCCCATACTTCTCTATCCAGTGATATAATCTTTTAAAATTGGAGGAGTATTTAATATATTCTCAGACAAACAAAACCCTGGATAGTTCATCACCAACAGATCTGTTAAAATAGTTTTATTTTAACTATTAAAAATATTAAAATAAGTTTTTCATGGAGCTGGAAAATGATATAGGCCAGAACATTGGATTAGCAAAAGTAAAGGAACAGCATCATGGAAGTAATAAATGTAGGTAAAATAAAATATTTTATTCTTTATTAGTTGATGTAAAATAAAATTTTTGTTTAAATTCATAATAGTAACAGTGAATAATGTTAGCATATGGATAAATGAAATAATGTCAGCAATTTCACAAGCAATAATTTTGTTACATGACCATGTACATGGTGGTGTCTTCTTTCTCCACTGGGTTCCATTGACTTCCAGCTTTTGACTGCTGTCCATCTTCTTTCACCACCTGAATTTTAAAACAAAACATGTCCAAAATATGTACAAGAATAATATACTGAAAACTACAAAAAACTGAGGGAATAAATTAAATATGTAAATTAATGGAGAGTCCCAGCATGTTGTTGAATTGGGAGACTCACCATAGTAAATGGTCAGTCCGTCCCAAATTGATACAAGAAGCAATGTGATCCCTGTTAAATATCCAGTAGGTTTTCTCATGTGTAGAGAATATTACTCCAAAATATATATCATTCATCAAGGGGCAAAATTCCTCTACATCAGTGGGCTTGTGAAATCCAGAAAAAAAAATATATATCTGCTTACAAAATACATTGGTGGAACAAGCATAGTAAAACATTCCCTTTCCTAAAGGGAAAAATTGGAGGGAAAAAGAGTTCATAGATACCAAATAAATCAGAAAACAAGTAGGGCAAATTCCTTTAGATTTCAATGTCTGGGAATAATCCTCTGTGGCTCAATGCTCTGTCCTCATCACCTACCAGGGGTGGTTCCCCACTGTCCCAGCTTGAGGCAGTCCCTTTGTTCCAGACTCCTGCAGCCATGACTCTGTGCTTGGAGTCACTGTTCCTTCATTTCTTCCTGTCTCTCTCTTTCTCAATCCTAGTAGGCAGTGTATCTGCTCGTCTGCAATTCTCAAAAACTTTTCAGTCTCTGCAATTTATGGGAGTTGAAGTGATCAGACAAATGTATTCCCCACAGATCTTTCCTGGATAATAGCATCTTTGTTCCTGGCTTCTCCTGAGATGCTTTATTGGATCCATGAATCACACAGTTAATCTTTTATAAAATTGTTGCCCATTCACCTATGACCCAGCCTCTCTTGTATTATCTCTTATATTATCTGAATAGCTTTAGAATAATCTAAATCATGGGGTGCTGGTTCATATTTTGTTAGAAGTTCTTTCTTTAACTTATCTGTTTTCTCTCACACCTTACTACAAGCAGCATGAAGAAACAATGGCAATCCATATTTTACTTGGAAATCTCCTCATCTTAACATGCACATCCATGTTTTACAAGTTCTGCTTTCTATCCAGCAAAACATAATGCAGCCATGCTCTCCTCCACTTTATAACAAGGATAACCTTTCCTTCAATGTTCAGTAGTATGTTTCTAGTGTTCATAAGAAGCCTCATCAGAAGCACCTTTAACAGTAATATTTTTAGCAATATTCTGCTTATGGTGATCTATGTATTCTCTTAGATTATAGATACTTTCTCTTCTCATTTCCTTTTGAGTTCTCAACAGTCAATGTAAGGTAATCAAGCACCTCAAAACTTCCACTGCCCACCAAATCTGTTAGTTACCTGGAGCTGCCATTAAGGTGTATCACAAAGTTGGTAGCTTAAAATAACAAAATATATTGTCTCACAATAATGGAGGCTAAAAGTCCAAAATCAAACTATTAACAGGGTCATACTCCCTCAGAAATCTTACCCTTTCCTACCTTGCAGTGGTTTTCAGTCAACCTTTGTTGTTCCTTGGCTTGAAGTTGCTGCACTTTAATCTCTGTCTTCATGATAACATAAAGTCTTCTATCTGCCTGTGTCTGAATACAAATTCCCTCTTCTTATAAGCCCAACAAACCTATCCAATTAGTGTCCTCCCTATTTCAGCTTGACATCAACTTCACCACATCTTCAAGACCCTATCCCAAATATGATTACATTCACAGAACTTGAAGAGGGTTAGCAATTGAACATATGTTTTGGAGATGTAATTGAACCTATTGATTAATCAATGATAAAGAATTTTGGTTAAATGCATGCAGGGAGTGAAGGCAAAGGCATATTTGTAAACAGACTGGCTAAGTGTTGAAAATGTGCCCCAATGGTTGCAAATCAGCAAAGACAGTAAGAATAATTTTTGCCTTTATAATATCATGGAAAAAAAAACCTTGAAGTTAGTGAACTCACACTTTCTAAATACAAATCATACTGTAAGGTACAGTAATCAAAACACAAATAATATATACACACATGCCAGTGGGGTAGAATTAAGAGTCCAGAAATCAACATATGCATCTGTGGTCAACTTACTTTTGACAAAGTTATTAACAATATCCAATGGGAAAAGAATGAATGTACTTTTCAAGAAATATTGCTGGAACACTTGCATACCACATTCAAAAAAGGACATTAGATTTTTCTATGCATATAATCTTATCATAGACAAAATTTACTTCAAATTAATCAAAGATATAAATGGGTGCTAAAACTAAAGATCTGTCAGAAGAGAAAGCTTATGCTTTTCTTATATATTTTTTGAGCATGCCTCTAGCTTTGGGCATGTGTTTCTTTTTATATTTCCTGTAATACAAGGAAGCTTCCAAAAGTCCTTAATTACCCAAAGTAACTCCTCAGCTTTTCTCTCCAGGCTTTATGATTATTCATCATTTCTCCTAACTGTAATAGTTCATCCCATTCAGCAGTAGCTTGTTCACTTGTCTGTCAATATTTCTGAGGGATGCCTTCTACTTAGCCATTCTTCCACACCATAAGAGATATGAGTTAGGCAAAATAAAGGCAAGCATCTTGCCTGAGACCTTTGGGGAACCCCCAGATAGCTCAAAACAGACAAGTACAATTCTTTGGGAAAACAGCTCATTCTGCTCCCTCAAACCAGGTTAAGACAGTGAAAATTTGGGATGTCATTTTCAAGGCCACTGCCACACTGGGGAGGAGGATAGGATGAGGATAACTTAAAATTCCACAATTGTCTCTTATAATATTTAAGTCAGATATAGATAGATAGATAGATAATGAAGTTGTGAGCTTACAAAAAATCATGCATAATGTGCAGAATTCCAAAACATTATCTCTCCACAATACCTTATATTGTTGTAGAATATTCATTACAGATTATGAAAGAACATGATCAGACTATTGTCACTAGCTATGGCCCATAGCATACACTTGATATATTTTTCTAAACACCCCCTATTATTAACACTATGTATTAGTATTGTATATTTGTTACTCCATCCCCAAAACTAATAGAACAGGAGAGGGATGTTTTCCCTAGATTCTCTGGACAACTGCAGGTGCTTTCATCTCACAAGGACTCAATTGTTGGACACATCTCTGACTCCATTTTCACCCTGGCAGAGCAGGAGGAGGGATAATGTACCCACAGCCTCTCTGGGAAATAGTCACTTTTGGCCAGCACAGACTATATTGGTGGGCAAACCTGTGGATACATCTCTTCCCCCCAGTAGGATAGAAGGGGGGCAGTGTTTCCTAAACCCACAACTAGGCAAATGCAAGTGCTTTCATCCCACATTGACTGTGTTCTTGGACTCTCTTGTGGTTCCATCCCTGCCCCTGACAAGGCAGAAGGGACAATGACCCTCAGCCTCTCCAGGCAACTGTAGCAGCTTTCAGCCTGCTGGGACTAGACTGTTGGACACATCTCTGATTCCATCCCCACCCTGCTAGGGCAGGAGGACAGAGTGCACCCTCAGCCTCTGTGGGGAACTATTAGTGAACTTTAAAAAAAAAAAATTTCTTGGTTGATTTAAATCTTTGACTATTTTCTTGATTTCCATTAAAGTTGATTCTGACAGGTTTTGCTCATACTTTCAGTGTTTCAGAGGAGGAACAGGCTTTAGGAGGACCCAAGTCTACCTTTTTTTATTGATGTCTCTCTAACCTATTCTTTAATCACGTTTTTGACTTATGGTTCAATCCCTTTTCTTAGTATTCATATTTTCTATTTATTTATTTTCTTTTTTTTTATTTTTAAAGAAGCTTTAGACTACATAAATGTTACACCAAAACTATAGCGGGATTCTCATATCCTCATCCCCTCCCTTTCCCATAGTTTCCAACAATAAAATATTTCATTAATATGGTACATTTTTGACAATTGATATACATATATCGAGGCATTGCTACCAACCATGGACTATAATTGACTCTTTTCCATTTCTTTTTTAGTAAGTTTTGGAAGCCTGTGTGTTACTAGGAATTTGTCTATTTCATATAGGTTTTCTATTTTGTTGGTATACCATGATTTGTTGTGTTTCTTAAAATCCTCATTATTTCTGTAAGGTCATTAATCTCCCATTCATTTCTGACTTTGGGAATTAGAGTCTCCTACCTTATTTTCATGGTCATTCTAACTAAAAAATCATCAATATTTTTTATATTTACAAAGAATAAGTGTTGGAATTTGTTGATTCTCTCTATTATTGTTTTTCTGATCTCTCTTTTCTTTATATGCTGTCCAATTTTTTTCATTTCCTTTCTTCTGCTAGTTTGGGATGAGTTTTCTCTCCTTTTGCCAGTTCTGAAGAATGTGAAGTTTGGATATTTATTTGAAATTAACCTCTGAACACTTCTTTTGCTTCATCCCATTTGTTTTAATATCTTTTTTTGTTTCTTTCCCTTTATCTCCAAGTATATTTTAATCTTCCCTATGGATACTTATTTTGTGAAATGGTTGTTAAACAGTGTTTTGTTTTGTTTTGTTTTTTAATTTTGCCATCTATTTGTGAATGGAGTTTTATATGGAATAATTTTTGAAGAGGCTTGAAATCACCCACAAGGCAGTGTCACAGAACTTTTTTCAGTTGTGCACCAGATAGTTGGAATAAACACACACAGCCAATGGCAAAACCCTTATATTTTCTTCAGACAAGTGGACTGAGTAACACTATGACTGAAATATTGTCTCTCTGTCAATCACCTTCTTCTGTGTAATGAGCATTTACTTCTCACTTCTGTATTTTTGGAGTTCAGTTTATCTTTGCTGATGCAGTGGTATGTTAGTAACCATTATGCAAACATGCTTATATAGTACTGTTTATCTCTTGAGCATCTCAGTACAGACTTTTGAAGACTATTTCCTAAGGCACCCATTAGCCCTAGGGAAAAAAGAGACATGGGCAGATTTGAACCTTAGCTAAGGCGTGGTCTAACTTCTAGTTGAACCTGACCCAAAAGCATGTTTGGGCAGCCAGAATAAAGAAGCAACAAACTTGAAGATAAGATAATTGAAATTATCCAGTCTGAAAGACAGGAAAAAAAATAGGAAGAAAAAATAAACAGAGTGTAAGGGACATGTGAAAGACTATCAAATTTACTAAGGTATGCATTAATAGAGTACCAGAAGAAGAGAGAGCAAGGCATGGAATGAATATTTGAAGAAATAGTGGCTGAAACCTGAGATTTAAAAAAAAAATCATGAGTATATGAATAAGTAAAGACATCAACATTAATACTCATTAAAATAACACTGCCATATGTCAAAGAAAATAGCACAGTAAGCAAAAATAGAGAATAAACTTGCCATATATAGGCATATTTCTGAGGTATTGCAGGCTCAGATCCAGGCCACACTTACAGTGAATATAATAATAACTTAGTCACATGATATTTTTTTTTGTTTCCTAGACATATAAATATTTTGTTTACCTTCTAATGCATTAAGTGCATCATAGCATTATATCTTAAAAGTACATACCTTAATGTACATACCTTAATTAAAAATATTTTATTGCTGATAGTGTGATCCAAGAGAGTGCTGCATCCATCACCTGGGAGGTTACTGAGAAAAAAAGATGGATAATCCAAAGGGCAAACCATGAGTTGATATGCCTGCTGTTGGGAATTCCATTCATCCACCCCCACCCCAAGGCATACAGGCTTGGTAAAATCTGAGTCTGAGTGGCCAACAGAGAGAGGAAAGGACAGCTTCATCCCTGGGAAGAGGGAAGGTGTGGCAGAGGGCTGACAGGTTTCTCTTCAGTGAATGTAGCTACTATAAATTGTCTATTCATAAGAGCTAGTGGAAATTGAAGGATTCATCTCCATGGAAGGGTTTATTGAGGACCACCATCTGCTGGCAAGCTGGGCAAGTGAAGAAGACAGGCTTGGTAGACATGTTTGGGCCCCACTAGTGGCTCCCTGCCCCTGATTTTGATTACTCAAACAGGGCAGTATTAAGTTTAGAAAATGTTGAACTAAAACTCACGGAAGAGCTGTGAAATATAACCACTAGGAAATAGAGAGAAATTGATCAACAGAACCAAATCAATAACTTAATCAGATGCCTAGATATCAACAAAAGATAGCCCATATTAAGAATATGAAGATAGGGCCCAGCCAAAGGAACAAACCAAGAATCCAGATGAGACACAAGATTGAAGACAACTAATAAATGATGTTCACAAAAATCTCCTTAATCAATTTAAGTAGATGAAGAAAAATATACTCCTTAGTTGTGTCAAAAAAGTAACACAATGAAGGAGACACAATGAAGGAGAATAAAAATACACTAGAGGCATATAACAGCAGATTTGATGTGTTAGAAAAATGAATATGTGAATTTGAAGACAGAACATTTGAACTTGGAAGGGTAGGAGAAAAGACAGAAAAGAATGCAAAAAAGATGAACATCCTCTCAGGGTTGAATAAAAACACAAAATGCAGAAACGTATGTGTTATAAGTTTCCCAGATCTAGAATAGAAAGGAAAAGGGATAGAATATTTGAGGAAATACTGACTGAAAATATTCTAAACTGCATGGGAGACATGACTATGAATGCTCAAGAAGGACAATGTACCCCAAACAGAACAAATCCAAATAGAACCACTCCGAGATAACTACTATTCAGATATATAGAGGATTTTGAGAGCACAAGGGGAAAAAAGTATATTTACAAGGGAGCCACAATAAGGTTAAGTTATGGTATCTCATCAGAAACCATGGAAGAAAGAAGGCAGTGGTATGATATATTTAAGGTATTGAAAGGGAAAAACTGCCAGACAAGAAATCTTTATATGTTAAAACTATTCTTCAGAAATGAAGACAAGTGTAAAGTCTTTACAGACAAACAAAGAGTATCTTACCCAGAGACCAGATCTACGAGCGATTTTAAAGGGTGTGTAAGAGAGTGAAAGGAAAAGACAAGGGCAAGAGCACTGGAGAAGAATGTAGAAATGAAGACTATAAAAAAGAAACTGAAAGAATTAAAATACAGACAATAGTAAGATATGACAACAAAAATCCAAGGGATAAAATGGATAACGTAAGTAACACTTTTACCATAGTAACACTGAACATTAATGGATTAAACTCTCAAATTAAAAGACATAGACTGATGGAATGGATTTTTTTTAAAAAACCGCCTCTTTGTTGTCTATAAGAGATGCACCTTAGATGCAAGGACACAGTCAGGCTGAAAGTGAAAGGTTAGAAAAAGATATTCCACACAAATAGCAATTAAGAAAACTATACAGTGGTACTAGTATTGGATAAAATAGATTTTAAATGCAAAACTCCTATAAGAGATGAAGAAGGTTGCTATAAATTAATAAAAGGGACAGTTCACCAAGAGGAAATAGCAATAATAAATATATATACACCTAAATAGGTGCCCAAAAATACATGAGGTACACACCGGCAAAACTGAAGGGAGGAATAGATGACTCCACAATAATAGCTGGATACATCAACAGTTCACTCTCAATATTAGATAGAACATCTGGACAGAGCATAAATAAGAAAACTAAGAGCTTCAATGAGATGAGAAATGAACTAGATGTAATAGACATATATAGAGAAAGCATTACCCCCACAAAAAAAGAGCAAGATATATATTATTTTCAAGTGCTTATGGATCTTTCTCCAGTTTAGACCTTGTGCTGGGAGATAAGGGAGATTTCAATAAATTTATAAACATTGAAATTATATTAATCCCTTTCTCTGATCATAATGGAATAAACTTAAAATTTAATAATTGGTTGAAAAAGGGAATTTTCACAAGTATATGTAAATTAAACAAGACATTCTTATTAATCATTGGATCAAAGAAAAAATTGAAAGAAAAATCAGTCAATACCTCAAAACAAATGAAAACAAAAACACAACATAACGAAACTTATGGGATAAAGCAAAGGCAGTGCTGAGATGGAAATTTATAGCCCTCGATGCTTATATTAAAAAAGAAGAAAGAGCTAAAATCAAAGAGCTAATGGCACATATGAGGAAACAAGAATTTCTGGAATCAAAATTTAAGCAGAAAGAGAGAAATAATAAAGGTTATAGAAGAAATAAATGAAATGGAGAATAAATAAAATAGAGTAACAAAACAGGACTAAAAGTTGGCTCTTTGAGAAAATCAACAAAATTGATAAACCCTTACATAGATAAACAAAGGAAAAACAATATTCAAATAAAATCAGAAATGAGTAGAGTGACATCACCACTGATCCCATAGAAATAAAAGACATTATAAGTGGATACTCTCAACCAATGTGTACCAACAAATTAGACAACATTGTGGAAATGGGTAAATTTCTGGAAAGACACGAACAAGCAACAATGAAACTCAACAAACCAATCACAATTAGAGATTGAAAGAGTCATCAAAAACCTCCACAAGATGAAAAGTCCAGGACCTGATGTCTTCGCAGATTAATTTTCCCAATCATTTAAACAAAATCTGATGCCAATCTTGGTCAAAATCTTTTTAAAAAATAGGAAGGAATGCTAACAAACTCATTCTAGGATGCTAACAGCACCCTAATTCCAAAGCCAAATAAAAGCATAATGAAAAAAGAAAATTACACTTCAACTTGTTTAATGAATATCTATGAATAAAAGATTGGAAAAACTTGAACAAGGTCTCAGGGAACTAAACGGCAGCCATATATGTACAAACATATGTGTCATGGGTGTCCCAGAAGGAGAAGAGAAGGCAAAAGGGGTAGAAGGAATATTTGAAGAAATAATGGTAGAAAGTTTCCCAACCCTTTTGAAGGACATAGATATCCATGTCCAAGAAACATGATGAACTCCCATCTGAAAAAATCCAAATAAACCATCTCCAAGACACATACTAATCAGAATGTCAAAAGCCAAAGACAGAGAGAATTTTGAATGCAGCAAAAGAAAGCAATGCATAACATATAAGAGATACCCAATAAGATTAAGTGCTGATTTCTCACCAGAAACCATGGAGGCAAGAAGACAGTGGTATGATATATTTAAGATAATGCAAGACAAAGACTTCCAGGCAAGAATCTTATATCTGGCAAGATTGTCTTTCAAAAATGAAGTCGAGTGGCCACTGTCTCCACCTCACTTTTACAATTTCTTCCAATGCTTGAATTGCAATATACGACAGAACACCACCAAGTCCATTCTAGTCCATAGCTCTTCCCCCAATCCTGGGGGTTTTGGGATGGTGATGTCCACTCCATCTCCAAGTGAGAGAAGGTTTATATTCCATGGATACGGTGGAAGGATGTTGGTGTGGGATGTTGTGGGAGGTGTGGGAGGTGGGGAACATGGGAATCCTTGTAATTTCTGAGTAATAATTAGGTAGTCTAAGCACCTTTAAAATATATATATATATATATATATATATATAAAATAATATTTATGTAAGAAAATACACATATATGCATATATATTTATTTATCATTTTACAAATATTGGCATGTACTGGGTAAAATCTTGATTTTTATGAACAATAAAAAAAAATGAAGTCGAGTTTAGAATATTCACAGATAAACAGAAACTAAGAGAGTTTGTAATCAAGAGACCTGCTTTGCAAGAAATATAAAGGGTGTGCTACTGTGTGAAAAGAAAGGAGAGGAGAGAGAGTCTTGCAAGACAGTCTTGAAATGAAGATTATATCAATAAAATAACTAAAACTGTCAAGAGAGTGGGGAAAATAAAATATGATGGGATAAAGCCCATATATTCAGGGATAAACTTAACCAATGATGTAAAGCACTTGTATTCAGAGAACTGTAACTCATTGTTAAAAGAAATTTTAAAAAGACCTAAATAATTGGAAGAACATTCCATGCTCATGGATTGGAAGACTAAATATCATTAAGATGTCAATTGTACTCAAATTGATTTACAGATTCAATGCAATCCCAATAAAAATTCCACCAGCATTTCTTAAATAAATGGAAAACATGATTAACAAATTTATTTGGAAAGGAAAGGGGTCCTGAATAGCCAGAAACATCTTAAAATGTAAAAGCAAAGTTGGAAGGCTCTCATTTCCAGACTTTAAGCCATATTACCTAGCTACAGTGGTAAAAACATCATGGTACTGACATAAATACAGAGAAATAGACCAATGGAACTGAATTGATTGTTGAAAAACAGACCCTCACATCTATGGTCAAGTGATTTTTTACTAGCCTGTCAATGCCACCCAGGTCAGGCAGAACAGTCCATTCAACAATTGGTGCTGAGAAAACTGGATATCCAAAGCAAAAGAAGGAAAGAGGACCCCTATCTCACATCTTATACAAAAATTAACTCAAAATGAATAAAAAACCTAAATATAAAAACAAGAACCATAAAGCTTCTAGAAGAAAATGTAGGAAAATATCTTCAAGACCTGGTGGTAGGTGGTGAATACTTAAAAGAGATAAGAGGAGCATTGAGATGGACTACTGATATTTAATGTTTGTATAAGTTTTAATTAGCTTTAATGTAAAAGTGTGGAAAAGTACAGAGTTGATGGTAACACATAGTTAGAGCTGGTTTATAAATGGCGATGTTTGTATGATATTACACATGTTTGTTTTGTAAGTTCATAACTATTGCTATACACTTATTTGCTATGCATGTTCATATATGAGTGATATGCTTCAATAAATTAAAAAAATATATACACCTCAATTAAGTGAGCTTTATATGAGGTAAACAACGGGAGTTCAGCATAAGAAAATTAATTTGTGTAATACACCACATTAATAAATTGAAGAAGAAAAATCACATGATCATTCAACAGATGTAGAATATACATTTGACAACACATCTATCTTTGATAAAAACACTCCAGAATATAGACATAGAGGAAACTGTCTCAGTATAATACAGTGTATGTATGAAAATCCCACAACTAATATTGTAATCATTGGAAAAAAATGGCAGCATTCGGCCTGAGATTGGAAACAAGATACAGATGCCCACTCTCTTCACTGTTATTCAATAAGTTTCTAGAAGTTCTAGCTAGAGCAATTAGACTTAATAAAGAAATAAAAGTCACCCAAATAGAAAAGGAAGAAAGAAAACTTTCACTATTCACTGATGATGATCCTATATTTAGGAAATCCCCAAAAATTCATAAGAAAATGATTATAACTTATAGATCATTTCAACAAAATAGTGGGACACAAAATTAATACACAATAATGAATAGCATTTCTCTATACCATTAACGATCAATCTGAGGAGTAAAAATAGTGACTAAAAGAAACAAATATTTAGGAATAAATTTAACCAAAGGCATAAAGGACCTGCATTCAGAAAACTATAAAACTTTGCTGAGAGATACCAAAGATGATCTAAATAAATGGAAGGGTATTTCATGTTCATGGGTTTAAAGACTAAATGACATTGCAATGTCAATGCTACCCAAACTAATCTATAGATTTAACATAAACCAAATAAAAATTCCAATATACTTCTTTGTAGAATTGGAAAAGTCAATTATCACATTTATCTGGAAGGATAGGAGTCCCTGAATAGCCAAAAATATTTTTAAAAGATGAAATAATCTGAATGACTATCACTTCCAGACTCTAAAGCATATTATCTATTTGTAGTGGTAAAAACAGCATGGTACTGGCATATAGATAGATTAACGAATAGAATCAAATCAATAGTTTGGAAATAGACCTTCATATCTATGGTTAAGTGATTTTTTACAAGCTTGTTAAACCCACTTAGCTGGGTCAAAACAGCCTATTCAAGAAGTGGTGGTCCCATTTGTCTTATTAATGGGATATAAGCCCCCTCTCAATTGGAGGTAGAGTGGACATCGCCATCCCAGACTCCTCAGGATTGGGGGAAGAGCTATGGACTAGAGTGGCTTACTGGTATTCATTTATAGACATAGTGTGATTCAAGCAATGGAAGAAATTACAACATTATTGTGGAGCCATTGGCCACTGGATGCTCTGAGGACAGGGAGAGGGAAAAGCAGTTGTAATACAGGGGCTTTTCTGGGACTTGGGAGTTGTCCTCAGTGACATTGCAATGACAGATATTGGTCACTTTATATCATCATATAACATGCAGAACTGTGTGGGAGAGAGTGTGGTCTACAATGTGAACTATGGTCCATGCTTAATGGGAAAGCCCCAGGATGTGTTTATCTGTTGCAGGTGATGTGCCACACTAATGAAAAATGTTTATGCAGGAGGTGGTGGGAGGTGTGGGAGGTGGGGTATATGGATTGCCTATATTTTTTTCTGTAACATTTATGTAATCTAAGTATCTTTTTTAAAAAAACAAAAAGAAAATTAAAGAAAAAACCAAAATGGTGCTTGGAGAACTGGATATCCATATCTAAAAGAAAGAAGACAACTGTCTCATCTTATAGAAAAATTAATTTAAAATGCATCAATTACCTAAATAAAAAACTAGAACCATAAAACTGAAAAAAGCATACAGAAACATCTTCAAGATCTTGTGGTTGGTGGTGGTTTCTTGGACCTTATACCCAAACATGAGCAACAAAAGAAAAAAATAGATAAATGGGACTGACTCAAACACTTTTGCATTTTAAATAATTTTTTTAAGGAGGAGAAAAGACAGCCAACTCAATTGGAAAAAACCTTTGGAAACCACATATCTGAAAATGGACTGATCTCAATGTTATATAAAGAAATCATACAACTTAATGACAAAACATCAAACAACATAATTAAAAATGGGTAAAATTAGTTTTAAAAATATTTTTCTGAAGTGGAAATACAAATGGACAAACTGCACATCAAAAGATGTTCAACATAACTATTAGGGAAATGAAGATCAAACTGCAATCAGATATCAAGGCA
This sequence comes from Cabassous unicinctus, assembly GCA_029593785.1. NCBI lineage: Eukaryota > Metazoa > Chordata > Mammalia > Cingulata > Chlamyphoridae > Cabassous > Cabassous unicinctus. The sequence continues at coordinate 6,699 of JAQZBX010027629.1, read as the reverse complement.
AACAATACATAATGGCCATTATTTAAAAACAGCTGAAACCTACAAGTGCTGTAAAGGATGTGGAGAAATAGGACCTCTTCCTTCACTGTTAGTGGGAGTGTAAAATGGTGCATCATCTGTGGAAGATGATTTGGCAGTTCCTCAGGAAACTAAATATAGAACTGCTATATGATCCATCAATCTTGCTACTAGACATATACTCAAAAGAATTGAAAGCTGGGACATGAACAGATATTTGCATACCAATGTTCACAGTGACATTATTCACAATTGCTAAAAGATGGAAACAACCTAAGTGTCCATCAAGCAATGAATGGATAAGCAAGATGTTGCATATTCATTCAATGATTGAAAGAAATCAGCCAGATACAAAAGGGTGAATACTATATTTTCTCAATGATATGAACTAAATACAATGGGTAGACTTTTTGAGTTGTACTAGGAAATGTAGGTTGGTGGGAGATGAAATGAGGATTTGAGGATGATGATGTCTACTGTGCTTCTGATTGAGAAGGTGCTTAGATTGCATAGGGCAGATGGTTGGAATTGTCTTGTATGCAGTTGTAGATACTCTGTATTTTTGAGATGGGAATTGTCCGTCATCATCCTTCTGTTAGTTGTCCTGGGTGTGTCTGATGAGCTGTTTACTCTGGCAGTCAGTGAGATCCTCCTGAGACAGGCATAAGTGTAACTTTTGGAATTACTTCCTGGCTCACTTGAAATATCTAAGTGATAAAAACCTATTTGTACTTAATATTTCCCCCTTTTGCTCAAGGTTGTTCTTCAAATTTATTGCAATTTGACACTGGTAATAATCCTTTGTGCCAGGGAGGCTCATCCCCAGGAGGCATGGACTATGCCAGGAGGAAGGTAATGTGTTTATATGCTGAGTTTGGCTAAGAGAGGGGCCTCATTTGAGCAACAAGGAGATTTTCAGGAGGTAATTCTTAGGTTAAGTTTCAATTTCAGAAGAATGAGGTTCATAATTACAAGAATCAGTATCATAGGACTAGCACCTTGGTCTGTCCTCCTTTGCTAGGCATTGCCCATGTACTCTAGGAATTTTTGCCACTATATTATTGAATGTAGCAGGACTCCCCATGATGAGAATTCAATGTATTTTTGGTTATTGTGTGGGTCTCCACCCACTGAGCCAAGATCCCATGACTAATTGAACATTCATATTCCATAAAGACATGCCCTAGGTGCACCCCTCCCCATACCTCTCCCCAACACAGACACCCCAAATCAATGATCCTCCCCTGCCACAGTTGTGGCCCTTCTGTAATCCAAAACCTCCTCAAAAACAAATCCAAAAAATAATAAAGAAATTTTTAAAAATAAAATGCAAATTTTAAAAAATGCATTGTCTTTCATCACCATAAAATCAATCTTTTATTTAGTGACAATTTCTTCCCTATGTTCCCCCATTGACTTATAATTTTTCAATTTATTTTCAAAGAAACTTTAGGTTACAGGAACGTCACATCACAAATATAGGGGATTTGTGTATACCCCTCCTATGTCCCCTCCCCTTCTCACATTTTCCCTTATTAATAACATCTTATGTGGGAATAGTACTTTTTTTTTTTTTACAGTTGATGGACAAACATTGAAGCATTGCTATTAACCATGGTCAATGGTTTACATTTTTGTTAACATTTTGCACTGTACACTTTTATAGATATTGACAAAATGTATAATGGCCTGTATCTGTCATTGCAAAATCATGCAGAACAATTCCAATGCCCTAAAAATGCCCTATGCTCCATCTATTCTTCCCTCCCCTACCATCAGTACCTATTGTAGCAACTATGTTTCCATTTTTGAAGAATAGGTTTCATAATTACATGACGTAATATTGAGGACTTGACATATTGGTCTGTTTTCTTTTATTAGGCATTGCCTTTCAAACCTAGGTTTTCAAACGAAGCAGGACTCCCCAGGATGGCCGTTTAATATTTTCTTGTTTATTGTTTGGGTCTCCATGCACTGAAATAATGTCCTATGACAGGATGAATACATTTATAATACATAAAAGCATGCCCCAAATATGCCCTATCCCAAATATCCCCCACCCCCGATGTTCTGCACAAGTAACCTTCCCCTACCATATTAGCTGAAAGAACATTCCATCATTGTAATTTAAACCACAAACATGCAAATCCTCAGTGTTTCCTGTTCCTTTCTCAAACCCTCCCCCCATTTGCATGGACTGTCCAACCCAACCCCCTCACCCTACTCACCCTCACATTCTAGCACCATTGACTCCACTCATACCTGAACCACAATCACCCACATCCACTCCCAAACCACCGGCTTTCACCTTATCATAGGTTTCACCCATGTTGAGCATCAGCTCACCATACTCTATTTCCTTTCTGTCTTCTGATAACCTATCTTCCAGAATCTAGCTCTGTGAGTCCGCTGAATGTGCTTAGGTCATATCAGTGAGGCCATGTAATATTTGTCCTTCAGTTACCGGCTTACTTCATTCAAGGTCTTCAAGAGACATCCATTTGTCAATGCTTCATTCCTTCTTACAGCTCAGTAATACTCTATTGTATGTATATACCACAATTTATTTATCCATTTAACTGTTAATGGATACTTGGGTTACTTCCACATTTGGCAATCATGAATGATGCCGCTATGAATGTTGGTGTGCATATATCTGTTTGTGTCCCTGCTTTCAGTTCTTCAGGGAATATCCCCAGCAGTGGGATTGCCAGATCATATGGCAGATCTATAGTTAGCTTCCTGAGGAACTGCTAAACCATCCTCCATGATGGCTGCATCATTCTATATTCCCACAAGCAATGAATGAGTGCTCCATTTCCTCCACATCCTCTCCAACACTTGTTTAGCTGTTTTTTAATAGCCACCAGTCTAATAGGTGTAAGATGATATCTCATAGTTTTGACTTGCATTTCCCTAATAGCTAGTTATGCTGAGCATCTTTTCATGTGCTTTATAGCCATTTGTATTTCTTATTTGTATAAGTGTCTACTCAAATCCATTGCCATTTTTAATGGGTTGTTTGTCTTCTTATTTTGAGATGTAGGATTTCTTTATATATGCAAGATATTAGGCCCTTATTAGATAAATCATTATCAAATATTTGTTCCCATTGAGTAGGCAGCCTTTTCAATTTCTTGGTAAAGTTCTTTGAAGTACAAACATGATCTTTTAATTTTTGAAGAGGTCCCTTTTGTCTTTTTTTTCTTTCATTGCTCATGCTTTGGGTATAAAATTTTGAAACCATTTCCTACTACAAGGTCTCATAGATCCCTCCCTCCATTATCATCTGGGAACTTTATGATCTTGGTTCTTATATTTAAGTCTTTGATCCATATTGAATAAATTTTTGTATAGGGCATGAGATGTGGATCCTCTCTCATTCTTTTTGATATGGATATCCAGTTCATTAAGCACCATTTGTTGAAGAGGCCATACTGTCCCAGTTGAGTGGGCTTGATGGCCTTGTTGACTATCACCTGACTGTATATGTGAGGATCTATATAAGAACTCTCAATTCAGTTCCATTGGTCACTATGTCTGTCATTGTGCCAATACCATGAAGTTTTGACCACTGTGTGCTTTGTAGTTTGCTTTAAAGTCAGGTAGTGTGATTCCTCCAATTTCAGTTTTATTCAATATATTTTTGGCTATTCAGGGCCCCTTGCCCTTCCACATAAATTACATAATTAGCTTTTCTAATTCAGTAAAAAATGCTGTTGTAATTTTTATAGGGATTGCATTAAATCTTTAAATCATTTTGGGTAGGATATGTTCACTTACATGAAAAGAGTAAAGCAAAATATGAATTATCTACAGTTTATTATCTTAAAACTTATTTTACTTTTCTACATTCTTTTCTGTTCTAAAGGGTGATCAAGTTGTGATGGTTAATTTTACATGTCAACTTAGCTGTTATGTTGTCCACTTTTGTGCTTAAGTAAGCACCTTCATGATTGTTACTGTGAGGGTATTTTATACATGGATTTAAATCATTAGACTTTGAATACATCTGTAGCTGATTACATGTACTATCAACAATTTGGTTGTTTCCAACTTTTGGCAATCATTAATAATGCTACTATGAACATCAGTGTGCAGTTGTCTGATCATGTCACTGCTCTCAGCTCTTCTGGGTATATACCTAGTAATGGTATCGCCAGTTCGCATGGCAAGTCTATATTCAACTTCCTTAGGAACTGTCAAATATTCCTCTACAGTGGCTGTACCATTCTACTTTCCCACCAAGAGTGAAAAAGTGCACCAACTCTCCACATCCTCTCCAACATTTACGGTTGTCTGACTTTTTAATAGCGTCCCTTTTAATCGGTGTGAAATGATATCTCAATGTACTTTTGGTTTGCATTTCCCTAATTGCTAGTGATGTTGATTATATTTTCATGTGTTTCCTTGCCATTTGTATTTCTTCTTCAGACAATTGTCTTTTCAAGTCTTTAGCCCATTTTTTTAATTGGGTAGTTTGTCTTTTTATTATTGAGTTATATGATCTCTTTGTATATCATGGATATTAATCCCTTAGCAGATATGGGATTGCCAAATATTTTCTCCCATTGAGTTGGATGCCTTTTCACCCTTTTAACAAAGTCCTTTGAGATGCAAAAGTGTTTAATTTTGAGGAGGACACATTTATCTATTTTTTTCTTTTCTTTTTCATGCTTTGGGTGTAAGGTTTAAGAAACTATCACCTGCCACAAGATCTTGAAGATTTTTTACTACAATTTCTTCTGGATTTTTATGATTGTTTCTTTTGTATTTAGGTCCTTGAACTATATTGAGTTAATTTTTGTATAAGGTATGAGATAGAGGTCTTCTTTCTTTCTTTTGGATATGTATATCCAGTTCTCCAAGCTCCATTTGTTTAATTGACAGTTCTGGCCCAGCTGGGGGTGGTGGTGGCTTGACCATCTTGTCATAAATCACTAGAGTATAAATGTGAGGGTGTATTTCTCAGTTTTTGATTTGGTTCCATTGGTCAATGTGCTGTCTTTATCCCAGTACCATTCTGTTTTTACAACTGTAGCTAGGTAATATTCTTTAAAGTAAGGAAATTAGAGTCCTCCAAATTCATTCTTCTTTTTTTAAGATCTTTTTTTTCTATTCAGGGCCCCTTACCCATCCAAATAAATTTGATAATTGTTTTTTCCACTTCTTTACACAAAGACTGTTGGGATTTTTATTGGGATTGCATTAAATCTGTAAATCAGTTTTGTTAGAATTGACATTTTAACTATATTTAATATTCTAATCCATGAACATGGAATGTACTTCCATTTATTTAAGACTTCAGTTTCCTTTAGCAATGTTTTGTAGTTTTCTGAATACAGTTCCTTTATGTCATTTGTTAAGTTTATTCCTAAATATTTGGTTGTTTTAGTTGTTAGTATAAAAGGATGGTTTTTTTTTTTCTGATTTCCTCCACAGAGTGCACATCAATAGTATATATAAATGCTCTTGGTTTTTGTGTATTAATCTTGTATCCCACCACTTTGCTGAACTCATCTATTAGTTCTAGTAGATTTTTTATGGATTTTTTCAGGAGATTCTAGATATAGGATCATATCATCAATAAATAATGTAAGTTTTACTCCTTCCTTTCCTATTTGGGTGCCTTTTATTTCTTTATCTAGCCTGCTGGCTCTATGTAGAACCTCTAACTCAATATTGAATAACTTATGGAATTAGAGTTTGAATTTCAGGATATAATGCATTTAATTCAGTATTTCTCAAAGATTTATAAGTTATAGTAATCAGATAATATGTTGAACATTGAAAATAATAATTTAGAAAAGAATTATGATATGTTCATACTGAACTCATATAATTCATGCTACTCTTTGAAGAGAAGTATTGTACATTTTAGTATTTAAAGGACTTAAAAGCAAGTGTTAATACTTCTTACATTTTTTTGTGATATAGTCTTACTTTTCATTTCACTATCTCTATTCCTTCATTTTTTCTTCATTGGACTTTTATGTACAACTGAATTACACTTATTTACTTGGAAGTGTCACACAAAGTATTTGTCATACCTTACAACAAAGTTGATTGTAATTCAGAATCAGTTAAAAATGTTATGGTCATTTTTTAAAAAATCAGTAAAACTTAATTTTTTCATTAATTGAAATTCTCTTATATCCTAAGGGAGTATTAGATTATTCTTTACATATTTCTTCAAATTTATTTGATTGTGCCTTGATTCTAAATCTCAAGTGCCAATAGTATACCAATACATGAAAGAGAAAGACACATGAAAAAATATTTGAATTGCAATTTGAATGCATAAATAATTTAATTTATTACTTTCAATCATATTTATCTGACTCATTGACAATTCACATATATCTGTTAGAGAGAAAAAATCGTACTTAGCGATTTAGCATGAAAAGAATCATATCTGTGTTTCTATTCTGAATTACATGATACAAACACCTATTTTAAATTTCCATCGAATAGCTTTGGATAAGTGAGAAATTTTCCAGAATTTCCTCCATTTATTTTATTAGCACCCATTATTTTTTCAGGTTTTCATATTTTTTTTCTTTTTTGTTATACATTTTAGGCTCTGGTATCATGTACCTAAAAGTACCAAAATGGTCCTTCTTTCACTGAAATACCAGTGTCTGGAAATATCTTTTGGCTGGTGTGTACAATCACTAAAAA
>JAQZBX010027628.1:0-28250 GCA_029593785.1 Cabassous unicinctus | reverse complement strand
GCATCTTGCCGGCCTGCAGGTCTTAACCGTTTTGTCCAGCTGAAATCCACCTCCCCCTTCAAAGTCCAAATCTGCGTCCCTTTCCTGGGAAACATCCTCGCCCGCCCGCCTGGGTTGGCCCTTGTAAGTGTGCTCCAAGCCACGTGTGCCTGTGCCCTCGAGACCCTCGAGCTCAGGGACCCGGCCCCGCCCCTGCTGGTCTGCACTGGGTAGCAGCACGGGTTGTTGAGGGAAAAGATAAATCTGATGCTGTTTTTATTACAGTCTAGGGGGTGTAGGCCCCCAGGTGCCTGGGGAACCTCTGGTCAGCTCCGCCGCTTGGGCCTGCGGGCCCAGGTTGACCAGGAGGGATGGCCCAGGAAGCCGAATCTCAGGGGCTCTTGCTGCTCCAACTGAAATTCACAGGAACTTTCCTCTGCATCGAGGCGGTTATCCCGTCCTGCAGTGCCCTCGTCTACAGGTGACGCCAGAAGCATCTCACAAATTCTGGCTTTTGGTGTAACCAGCGCTCTTGCTTTGTGATTGTTACAGTCTGCAGTGTCCAAAAGGATGCCTATATCGTGAAAGAGATGCTCTTTCACCCTGGCCACTATCTTATGGCAAAACAATTCGACGATGGGAAGCAATGACCTATCGCATGCTGGTCAGATGATCTGGGATGTGTTCAGAGCGGCAAACATCTCTGAGAGAAGATGGAAAATTATACAACGATCTGCAGAAACATATGGAGGTTGGTGGGAAGGAGCCTCCGGGTCAGGCGCATCTGTAAAGGCAAAGAGGTGTCAGATTTAAGTTGAGGAGTGATTGAAAGGCCTCGTTCTCACATCTGAATCCTGGGGTCAACGGCCTCAGCCAGGAGGACACAACTAGAGAGCAAAAGAGAATTCAGGTGGATTACGTGGTGACAAAGAATGAAACGCCCCGAATCAGACCGCGCCGCCCTTTCCTGTGATGGAAGTCCTGTGAGGCGTGAACAAGCAGGGCCATGTTGCAGAAGCCTCGGCAGTGGTGACTGCGCACCGTCCTGCGTCCTGGGATGGTCTAAGTGAACATTCTGGAGACAGCCGAGTCCGTGCTCAGTTACAGGCCAAATGAATCTCCAGCAGTGCTGAGGTTAGGCTCTCATTCCAGAAGGTTCTAAGGCGAGGAAGACAAGCCCTCTCAAGGAGATGGCAAGGTGCACTGAGTTCCTGTACATCAAACTGCCATGCAGGATGTAGGGTCACACGGTAGATCTGGAAATTTCTCCTGCTGACTAGTGTTTGTTTTCTATATGTCTTATGTCTTCCAGAAGTGATCCTTCTCTTTCCTCTGCATTGCCACCAAAGCTGGCTTCCTAAGAAAGAGGGAAAATGTTGAGGGAGACAGAAAGGAATTCATCCCAGGTGGAGCTCAGAGATATAGGGAAAAAAAGAAAATGGTGGCTATGGGGGAAATTTACGACTGTTTACTTACCAACTACTTCATCACATTCTTAGTAATGTGGCTTTAGAACTAAGATTCATGACTGTATGAGTTAGTCAAAGGGGTGCTGACGCAAAACACCAGAAACCTGCTGGCTTTTATAAAGGGTGTTTATTTGGGGTAGAAGCCCACAGTTACCAGGCCATAAGGCATAAGTTACTTCCCTCACCAAAGTCTGTTGTGTTGGAGAAAGACGGCTGCCGACGTCTGCCAGGGTTCAGGCTTCCTGGGCTCCTCTCTTCCTGGGGCTCTGTTTCTCTCCGGGCCCAGCTCCTCTGAAATCTCCACAAGTTCAGTTGTAGACTATGAGGCTCTCTAGGCTCTGCCTCTCTCCACAAGGCCAGCTGTAGACTCTCAAGCGAATGGCTCTCTCTTCCTAGGGCTTCTGCCGTGTCTAAGGAGCTGCCTCTATTCCTCCATGTTCTTCTCCTGTGTGTTCACTCCTGGGCTCCAGCTCAAAACTCAGCATCAGAACTCCAACTCTGTCCTTTGCCATGTCTTTTATCTATGAGTCCCCACCCACCAAGGGGCAGGGACTCAACACCCTACTGACGTGGCCCAATCAAAGCCCTAATCATAATTTAATCACTCCCAGAGGAACAGACCACTTTACAAGCATAATCCAATATCTATTTTTGGAATTCATAAATAATGCCAAACTGCTACAATGGCATATAAGTTGGGAGAGGAATCCATGGGTCAAAGTGTTCCACTGCTCCTGCCTCATGCCGGAAGAGGGCAGAAGTACCAGTGACGATTAGAGTGGGGTAGCAAGAGGCATGCTATTAGCCTACGTACCTCTACAAGAAAAACCAGAGCGTGGGAACCAAGCCAATGGGGGCGGGTGGGTGAGACAATAAAAATTATCTAATCCACAGGAAGGTGAAAAAGGAAAGGAAAGGGAACACAGAGCGGGCAAGAAAAATAGGATGCACTAAGACAATAGATTTGAACCCCAGTTTATTGGCAATTACGTGAACTGAAAATGAAATAGATGCTCCAGTTAAAACACAAAGATTGTTGGATTGGGTTTAAAGACATTAAATCCTTTCCACTGCTGTGGATGATGAGCTGAGCTGCCTGCCTGCCTCTGGTTACTTGAGTCCTGAGGAGAAGGTTCCGAAGCCTGGGTACCCCAAGGAAACTTCCAGAAGTTCCGTGGCAGTTGGAGCCCTTCAGGGGAAGGGAGCCATTTCCTCTCTGGTCCGGAAGGGGCTGCCTCTCAGGCACCTGCTGGCCACTGGAGCAGCCATTGCCTAAGCTGGTTGGTGAGCACCTTTAGCTCCCTGAGGGCCGGCCTCCAGGGGATGAGGTGGGGATCCGGGCTCTGGTGGACAGCAGGCCCCTCACTCACCCCGCACCCCGAGGCCGCTCAGCACCCCCTGCTCGGGTCTGGCCCAGCGAGGAGACTGCCCGAGGCTACCCCAGCCTCTTCCCCAGCCCTGTCCTTCCAATGGCTGCCCTCCCGCTGCCCCAGGCTAACCCCTGCAAGCTCCGGCTCAGCCCACCATCTTCTCCTGGGAGCCCCAACATTAGCTTCCTCCTGCCAAAGGCCTGAGAACCCAGTGCAGGTGCCGCCTCCCCCAGGAAGCCTTCCTGACCCCCCCAAATGGGCCTGTTTGCCTCCTCAGGGAATACCTACTTGTTAACTGGTGGCTTCTGGGCCTTTCCCCCCAGGAACAAGCAGCTGGGGATTTAAGATAAGACCAACTGGGAGAGAGACTTGGGGAACTTCTGGGGGGCTCTCAAACCCTGTACTTGGGAGTGAGCCCATCCCTCTTGCTTCTCTTGAAAGAAAACTTGATTTCACAAAAGCCCAAATCTAATAATCAGTAAGCCCAAGGCTGCTTCGCCTAAATCCCCGACTCACAGCGAGGTGCTGCCAAAGGCTCAGGGCTTCCCACGTCTATGAAGTGAGGGCATCAGGCCTGTCTTAGAGAATCACGCAGAGGAAACAGCACTGTGCCCAGAGCCCTCCACAGGGCACTAGGGCAGGGGTCCTGGAAACCCCACCTGCCGCTCCTGCATGGCTGAGCTGCCCTGCTGCACGCCCAGGTGCACAGGTGTGCCTGAATTAGCCGGGTTTTCCTCACTGACCTATATGCAGATCACGGTATATATTTTCCCATCTTCAGGAAGCTGGACTCTGAACAAATCCCCGATCACTTGACTAATACACCATCGGTCACTGCTCCCCAGCATCTGCTTGTTTTGCCATGAGCCAGTAGCCAGAGTGAAATACAGCCTCTTTCAGGGTGTATATATTTTGGGGGGTCAGACTAACAATCTCAAAAGCCACAGCTTTGCCCAGCCCAAAGCGGGGATTTGTGAGGTGCTTCCGGCATCGTCTGTAGATGTAGACGCTGGGAACCCTGCTACGATGAGGTCTGGGGCAGAGGAAAGCTCCTGTGAATTTTGGCTGGAGGAGTGACAAGAGCCCCTGAGGCTCGGTGTCCTGTCCCCAGGCCCCCAAGGAGCTGGGCTGACCGAGCTTCCCTCGCCATCTAGAAGCTGCAGGGCTCCTGGACCGAAATGAAAAATGGTATCAGATTGACCTTTTCTTCCAACAGAGCATGACCACAGCCGACCCCGCACTGCAGGCCTCACGTCACTCACCGCCCCAACCCCTGCCCTGTTGGCAGAGCCTGTCTTCATTTAAAAGTTTGCTATTTTGCTCATCATGGATTTTTGTATTAATTTTGATTTTTAAGACTATCATATCAAACTATGATTTATCTTGATTACTGAGATTTTGGGCACCTCCTTAAATTTTGTGCCCAAAGCAAATGCCTCCCCTGCCTCACCCTAGCCCAGCCCTGTGAGACTTTGGGGTGTTCTCTAAGGGGTACCCCTCTTCCTTCCCCCTAAGAGCAGATCCACGGTGTCATTCTCCCAGGGGTCTAGCAGCAGCTATGAGGGGTCTGCAGAAATCTGCATTTGGGACTCTTTATGGGAATGTGGTGGGACACTGGGAGTCGGATGAGTGAGGGTGCAAAGCAGGGCAAAAGTCGGGGTGCACAGTGGCTGGGTTAAGAGGGAGAGCGTGATGAGCTCCACATGCTGAACCTGGGCCCATCTCCTTCTCTTCCTGTCTTTTGTGTATTGCTTTCCTGGGACTTTCCAACCTGCCCGTCTGTCGATCTCATTTAGCCTTTTCCCACCCCTCGCCTTCAAATCCCCTTGCTATTGGCATCTCCTTCTCTCTTTTCCCTCCAGCATCCCTCTCTGATGTTTCCCAGACTATTGACTCTATGGCCACAACAAACACACATTGCTGTCTTGACCCCACTCCCTGGATGCCGTGACCCCCCCACCGAGGGGCAGGGGCAGGGGTCCCACCTGAGCAAGCCCACGACCCTCCAGCCCGCCCACGGCTACAGACAATATATCCACCACGAACGCTTTTTTCAAGCGATGCCGGCGTGGGTGGGGGATCGAGAACCCCGGTAAGCAGCTCTGGCCCCGTTTCTCTCTTCTTTGCTAGGCAGCCTTGGCTTAAGAAAGCGCCAAGATGACAATCCTATCGGACGTTAGAGTAGAATATTTGGAGCAAGTCGCTTCCTTGATCCTCAAGTTCAAGCCAGACAAATGGAGCAAAATGCTGGGAACCGAGGAGCACGTGGTCCTGTTCACGGACTTCCTGGAAAAGCCGGACGTCTCGGTGCTCGTGCTGACGCTCAACCCCGCCGGGACGATCGTGCCTTGCCTGGGCTTCCCAGCGTCGCTCAAGTCCAAAGGGGTTTACTTCATCAAGATGAGAGCCGAGCAGATCGCCAAGGACAGCTTCAGGGCCCAGCTCATCTACGGGGACATCAGCCCCTCGCCCGTGGACCAGCTGATCGCCGTCGTGGAGGAGGTGGGTGCTGGGGCTGCCCACGGCGGGGCCTGGGGCGCGGCAGGGCTCACCTCTGCGCCCCGGTGCTTTCAGGGTGGCCTCTAGCCCTCAACGCGGGGTCCCTGGGCCAGCGGCCGGGCCACCCCCTGGGAGCTGGTTAGGAATGCGGGGTCTCGGGGCTCCCGTCCTGACCTGCTGAGTCAGACCTGCGCCCTAACAAGACCCCCAGGGACACAGGAGCCCCTTAAAGTCTGCGAGCCGGTGGCTCATCACCTTGTCCTTTCCTGCTGTTGTTACAACCTGGGTGCCGTGCCCGGTACAACCCGTAACAGGTGGGCTCCTCGAATCCCTGTAGATCGGGTTTCCCAATGCTGAGACTACAATTTGAAAAAAAGGGAAAACCAGGGTGCCGTTGTTTTTCTGCGCCTCCCCTCTGTCCTGTCTGCTCCCAGCGGCATCCTCAGCAGGTGCAGCAGGTGCAGCAGGTGGGGACCACTTGGGGAGCAGAGCAGCCCCGGTTCATCCGGGACTCGTGTCCCTGCCTCGTGGGAGCTCAGTAAGAGCCGATAAAGTGCCAGAGTGGCAGGCCACGGCTGGACCCCCGGGCGCTCTGAGGTGGCTCAGCGTTTGCTTCCAGCAGCTGGATGATCTTGCTGCAAGAGCCCCGCTCCCAGTTTTGGAGCTGGCTGAGTCACCTGGGGAGCGGGGCCGACGTTGCTGGTCTCAACACCCCCAGTCCTGCCTCCTTCCAGGGACGCGTGTCTTCCGGGGTCCCGGGCATGGGGGTCTTCAGCTGTATCAGGGGGACAGGGGTCCTTGGTGAAGGCAGGGGCAGAGCTAAGGCAGCCTTTCCTTTTAGGTCCTCTATTTCCTGTTCAACCAAACGGAAAACATGAGTGGATGGCCACGGGTGGTGTCGGAGGACCTCGTGAAGCAAGTCCACAAGCTCAAGAACGAGATGTACGTCATGGGGGGCAAGATCAAAGGGAAGACGCTCCTGCCCATCCCAGAACACCTGGGGAGCCTGGACGGCACCCTGGAGTCCATGGAGAGGTAGGGGCCCGGCTGCCTTCCAGCCAGTCCTCTGGGGGAGAGGCCACGGGCGGCACGTTGCTTTGTGTGGTGTGACGGCAAGATGGTGGCCTTGGGCGGTGCTAGATGGGGGAGGGGGCAGGGACCGGAGCCTCCGAGGGTGACAGTGTCGAGGCCCAGACAGAACCCGGCCGTGCCCCGGCCCCTCCTGCTGTTGTGCACAGGAGCCATGGCAATGTCACGTGGCACGTAGAAGATCGACCTGCCACCGATCCACGTGGCCAGGAGAGAAGACGCTCGGCCAGCAGGTGTGGGCAGTGAGGGTGTGGAGAGGCTCCTGGCAGGCGGGGACCCTCTGTGGGCTATGCACCCAGAGGCTGTGGCATCCCAGGAATGAAGAGCCCAAGGGTCTCCCTGCCGCCACTTGCAGCCGCCCTGGTGTGTAAGACTCTCGTAATTGCCGACAGGTGATGACCCGTTCAGCCATAGCTGGGGGTGACCAGTCCTGGGGGGAGCTCATCGTATGGGTGAGTCCTCCCTTGGTCCTCCAGTAAGTCCCCAAAACCCTGTTTGGCCCCAGTAAGATCCATTGTTACCGTAAGGACGGCTGTTTCCAACACAGGCCCGACCCCGTGCTACAGAGGACAAACACCTTTCAGTAAGAAGGTGTTCTATTGCCAGTGCACAAGCAAGGAACTGGGGGAATCTTCCCCAAACCAGTTCAAAGTGAGAATGGGAAGCAGGGATTTTAAAGGCAAAGGAGAGAGTGGGGGGAGAAGAAAAACAAGCAAATAAACAAGTGGTGCCAGGGGTCTTGGGAGGAGGGTACGTGCAACTTCTCAGTCCTGTGTCATCTCAAGCACATCCAACCTGCCCTTGATTCCAGCAGGCGCGAGGCCTTCCTGGCTCCTTTCTCAGCAACCCCTCAAGGATTTCAACCTTTTTGTCTTTGAGAAAAGTTAGAGATTTACACCATTCTGTCTGGTTTTGCTTTGAGACATTATCTTATTCCTGTAAGCAAAACTGAGAAGGGCTGATTAATATGCTTCAGGCAACTAAAGGCAAAGAGTAAACTTCTAAAATTAGATTAATAGAAAACCAGTAGTATTAGGTTCAGAATTTTCAGAGCTGCTGAAGTGGAGAAATTTCAGTAAACACAACGTGCGGCTTTCACCATCTAGAGCGTGGCGGTATCCCCGAGTCGTTCCTCCAGAACGGACGTCTCTGGCAGCATCCGCCGTCAGCTCCAGGTCCTCCCCAGGCGGGAGCTCTGGGAAATTCTTCAGCCTCCCCAAGGGGCCTGTGAGGAGCCAGGGACCAGGGCAAGGCGTGGTGGTGGTGGTTCGTGGCCTGGTGGCCGCAGGGACAGAGTGCCCGAGGACACACATGCCGCGGGCCAGGCCCTGAGAGCGTCCCCAACCTTGTGCCTTGCAGGATCCCCCCTTCCCTGGACAATTCACTGCTACATGCCATTGAAACCATCATCATCGACTGGTCACACCAAATCAGGGACGTGCTGAGCAAGGACTCGGCCCAGGCCCTGCTGGATGGGCTGCACCCCCTGCCCCGGGTCGAGTTTGAGTTCTGGGACACGAGGCTGATGAATCTCAAGTGCATCCATGAGCAGGTAGTGTGTCGTCTCCGCCGTGGGGGCTCATCGGCCCCACAGCCACGTGGCTCCTCCCAGCCAGTCTCGGGACGGAATTACCTGAGCAAGTTTTTCCACCCCACACCGGGCCAGCTCGCCCTCGCCACGCGGTCTGTGACCTTCTATTGAAAGACAGGTGTTCTTCTCTTTTCCTTCTCAGCTAAATAGACCCAAAGTGACCAAAATCGTTGAGATCCTGGAAAAAGCCAAAAGCTGCTACTGGCCAGCTCTGCAGAATGTGTACTTGAATGTCACCGAAGGTGAGCGTGAAGCCCCACCCAGGGTCCCCGAGGAAGCTGCCCGGGCCTTCTGGGGGGCACACCCTGCCCATGAGAAGGGCCCTGCTTCTCGAAGGACCAGGTCTCTGCAAACAGAAAGCGCTGCATCCGTCCTCGCCTCTGACCGTCACGCTCGTATTTACCAGTGCTTGTCACGTGCAGGGCTGAAGGAAGCAAACGGCGTCGTCCTGTATTTAAAGCCTCTGTGGATCCTGCTGGAGGAGATGGAACAGGCCGACTTCACGGTGGTATGTGGGGAAGAGAAAAGTCAGTCCGTCAGAGGCTAGCATCTTGTCTTTGGCAAGCCGGGGGCTGCCTGGGCCTGGGGAGGGGCCTCTCCCGGCCCCCTGTGGACTCCTCTCCTGGAAGAGAGCCGCGCAGCCTTAGAAGGCGTCTCTCCACAGCTTCCGACCTTCATCGCCAAGGTTTTGTACACCATCTGCTTCATCTGGGCCACCTCCGAGCACTACAACACGCCCTCCAGGATCATCGTCATCCTGCAGGAGTTCTGCAACCAAATCATCGAGATGGTGACCCCATACGGCCTCCCCCGCCCGCGCACCCCCGCAGTCTAAGAATAGGCAGAGGGGAGCAGATGTGGCTCAAACGGTTGAGCTCTCCCACCCACATGGCAGGTCCCGGGTTCGGTCCCCAGTGCCTCCTGAAAAAAACCCAAAAACCAACCAAAAAAAAAAAAGAACAACAAGCAAAACAAATGGAAAAACTAACTCAGGGAAGTTGATATGGCTCAAGTGGTTGAGCACCGGCTTCCCACATACAAGATCCTGGGTTCAATCCCCGGCCCCTGGTACCTCAAAAAAAAAAAGAATAGGCAGAAAGGCAGGTGCAGAGAGCCTCATCTGCAGCTGCCCGGGATTTTCCCAAGACCTGAGCAGGGAGGGAGGAGAACAGTAGGATGGGACAGAGCAGGACTCTGCCTCCCTCTGAACCGCATTCTGGGGACATGCCGGGGTGCTTCATGGGGTTTCTCTGAAGACAGTGCCCCCCCTTCCTTTTCACAAGCACATATTACCCACTGCCCAAGTTTGAGTTGCAGAGTTGCAACTGCAGCTACCTGCATAAAGTCAAAGCCGCGGTTGCCACCCAGAACCAGAAAGGCATTGGGCCAAGGGTCCTTCAGATGGTATTTCTTGGCCCCTAAGGCCCAGGATGAGGGGACAGGTGAGGGAGCTGCAACTGAGTCTCCTGAAAATGATCTGGTGGTTGGCAGACAGGTGGGGGTGGGGGTCCAAGGTGTGTTGGAAGAAACAGGTCACCCACCCTGTGGTTGAGCCTATCTGATCAGTGCAGCAGTCGAAGACACCCCCCTGAACGACTCCTTGGAACTTCACAACGTCTTCTCTTTTACCCAGACTCGAACTTTCCTGAGCCCGGAAGAAGTGCTGAAAGGCCTGCAAGGGGAAATAGAGGAAGTTCTGAATGGCGTTTCTCTGTCCTTGAACGTTTTGCGGTCGCTTTACCGGACTTACGATTTTTGCTGTGCAAACATGAAGCTTTTCTTTAAGGTACCTCCTGACTAGTAGAGCAAGAGTCAAGGTGGAAACCGGTTGCGTTTCTATTGTTCCTGGCTTTTGACTACACGGGAAGCAAGCGTGATCTTCTCTCTCTCTCCTAGAAAGACAAAGAGCCTGTCCCTTGGGAATTCCCTTCTTCTCTTGCATTTTCCAGAATGAATTCCTTTTTCCATCGCATCCAAACCATCGAGGTAAAAGTGAGATCTGGCTCATCTGACCACCTCCTCTTCTCAGGCTGCAGTTACATTAGGAGAGCTGCCTCTCCCATCACAGCCCCCTTTAAAATATAATCTCCCAGGAGAGAAAACAGAATTTCACCCCAAGCTTCTAAGTGTTGGGAAACGGAGTCACTGGGCCTCCTCATGCCCTGAAAGATTCACCAAGAACAAAAATGACCCATTTACGTTGCTTCTCCCCTTCTCTGATGTCATCTACCCATGGAGAGGTTGAGGACAAATTAAACGACCAGAATCAGGAAGCTCGGACACCAAAGGGAGAGAGTGGGATTAAGCCATCGCAACTGAAGGCCTAGAAGAGACCCTGCGGAAGCCCTGTTTGAAGACAAGGAAATGACACATAGCAGATTGTAATCTGAAGGGTGGCTCGGGATGGTTTCCTCTGGGGAGGGGAGCCCGGAGTTAGAGACTTGAGGAGGGCAAGCAAGTTCTGCTCTTCGTTTTGGGAACTGCTGGATGGTTGTTTTTGTTTTTAACTTTGTGTATCATAAGAAGGAACTGGAGTCACTGAGCGCTGATGTCATGGCTTCCCACGGCCTGTATGATTTCCGTGCAAACCCTCTGGGAGGCACAGCGGAGCCACCCAGAGCGGTCTTGGTGCAGGACGTCTCCAGGCTGAGAACTTGGAGGCCCCTTCAAGCTCTGGCCAAGCCACAGCCGGTTCCCACACTATGGACTCTGACTCAGGATGAAGTTTCTGGGAAACAGGAGCTTTGGGGAATGGGGCACATGGCCTTGCCATCTACCCACTGCAAATGGGCCGGGCCGCACCCCAGCTCCAGGGACAGGAGCTCATTTGGTGGAAGAGCCCTGGAGCTCATGGGATGGCTCTTTCTCTTGCTTTCTGGGGTTTAGTTGGGTTTTCTGGCATAATACAGCTAGACACTGTGGGGAAATGATGCCAGCCTTGGTGCCACCTTAGCAGAGAGACGCAAATGCCACATTGCACCTTCAGTTCTAAGTTGGGTCTGGGGACTTTGCAATCTCATTTGGGAAACAAGAATGACACACAGGATGCTTAGGTGGCAGGAGGAGAGGGAACGTGGTTCAGTGGGAAAACGATAGAAAGTGGAAGGATCCGGAAAGGAAAGCATCCCTGCAGGCTCCCGTGGTTGGGGAAAGCCTAGAGGAGGAGGAGACTTGAAGCAGAGTTTACGCTTCAGGGAGGGGCCAGGAGCGTGGGTGCCCGTCCCAGGTAGCAGAGACTTGAAGCTCAGCCTCACGCCCTTCCAGCCTGCGCCTGAGCACACGAGGCCCAGTCAAGCGCAGCTTCTCGAGAGGCACAGGTCGGCTAGCGTGGGCGAGGGCAGCAGCCCCGACGTCACCTCCTTCTATCTCCATGTCCCGAACGTGCGGAGGTGACCCAGGGGCTCTCCCTCCCACCGCCCCTCTGTGTTCGGGAAACGACATTAAGAGCATCGGCCACCGCACGGGCTCTGGCGGCGCCCTGGCCGTTCTCCTGGGGGGCTCCGGCTCCTCGGTTTCCGCCGGGGTCAAAGCTAGACTAGCGACTGAGGGGTTGAGTTTGCTTTTGAAGGCGAATTGACTAAGAAAATTGTGTTTTCTCCCCCGCCCCCGCCCCCACCACTAGGATCTCTACAAAACTGCCATTGAATTTCTGAAGCTAGAGAAAATTGAGCTTGGGGGAGTGAGGGGCAACATCCTGGGAAACCTGGTGGCTCAGATCTACGACGAGGTGTTTGAGCTGGTGAAGGTGTTTGCTGATTGCAAATATGACCCCTTGGACCCCGGAGATTCGGTGAGCCAGGGATCTGGGTGGAACAAGAAATCAAGAAACCCGTAAATCAAGAAATAAAGCAGCCCGAGGGGGTGGGAGGACACAGAGGAAATGGGTAATGGAGGATCCCAACACTTCTCAAAAGGGGCCCAGGAAAACTGCACGGAGAGCAGTCGCCATGGCAACGGGCTCCTCCAGCTCCACTGTGAGCCCTCAAATCCCAGCCACAGGGTTTGTGAGCTTTGAAGGCAGCCAGTCCCTTGCTTGGCAATGCTGATTACAAGCTTGATGTTTCCATTTACTCTCAGGGTTTTGAAGATGATTATGCTGATTTTGAGACCAAAATTCAAGATCTGGACCGGAGGCTGGCCACAATCTTCTGCCAAGGGTTTGATGACTGCAGTTCTATCGAGTCTTGTGCAAAGGTACACGTGGGGTGGGGCAGAGGGTGCTGAGATTTAAGCAGGAAGCCCTGCAGCGTCATCAGCTCTCTCCCGGTAGCGGGACAATGGCAGTTGTCGTTCTTCTGCGTGCTCTGCGGTTTCCAAGTTGTGTGGATTGTGAGGTACTTTTATCATTAGGAAGAAAAGAAGTGATGCTGCGAAGAAAGGGTTTAAAAATATAATCCTAGAAAGCATCAGCTCAAAAGAGAAATACAGGTAGTGGGCAGTGCCGCCTCCCACATGGGAGGCCCCAGGTCGGTTCCCGGTGCCTCCTAAAAAGGACAAACAAACAACGAGCAGACAACAAACAGACATCGAGCAAAACAAAAGCAAAAACAGCGAGCAGACAATGAGCAAAAACGAGCAAACAGGCAAAAAAACAAACGAGCAGGGAGAGGATGTGGCGCAAGCAGTTGACCGCCCACCTCCCACATGGGAGGTCCCGGGTTCAGTTCCCGTGCCTCCTAAAGAAAAACAAAACAAAACAGACAAGGAGCAGACAATGAGCAAAAGCAACAAGCAAACAGAGGAGAGACCCATCTGGGGGGGGGGGCGGGGAGAGAGATAGAAAGGGCCAGAACACTCGTTTTTTAAGTTTGATGTCACAGATAATTTAAAACATCAAGATGCCCTTTGCACCAAATCGGTAAGGGCTGTTTGGGAGAAGCCGGGTGCCCTCATCACCCGGTAGGCAGGGCCCCACTGGGGGACCCCTTTGGCCTCTGGCCTTCCCGGTCCCCAAGCCTGACTTTGCCCTCATGGCACACTCCTGGGAACCAAGCTCATGCCGTGGCAAGGTTCAGTGCCAACATGCCAGCTCGCCAGTTTGCAACGAGAGCAGCCTGTGGCACAGGATGGGGTGCTCACACGGTCGGTGCATTCTCTCTGTCGTCAGACGTGGGAGTCCTGCATCCCAGGGACCGGCCCAGTGCCAGCACTCACCTTGCCCTCGGAAGGTGCGGAGTGCGTGGGAACGAGAGCGGAAGGCGTCAGGGAAGGCAGCAACTGTGTAATGGCATCAGCCTCCGTATCTGCTTCCAGCCTCTGTATCTGCTTCCCGCGGCGCCGTGACAAATTACCACATGCTGTGCTGCTTACACAAGTCTAAGATCTCACAGTTATTTGGGGCTGAAGAGTCTGACACAGGCCCTACCTGGCTAAAAAGGTGTCAGCAGGCCGTGCTCCTTTCTGGACACGCTAGAATCTGGAAAATCTATTTCCTTGCTCATTCAGGTTGGCAGCAGAATTCACTTCCTTGTGGTTGTAGGACTGGGTCTCAGATGCTGGCTGGCTGTCAGCCAAGGTTGTTTCCAGCATTGCATGGACCACCTGCAGTCCTGGGCTCGTGGCCCCCCTTCCTCCGTCTTCAGAGCCGGCGACGGCCATCAAGCCCTTCTCCTCCTCCATCGGCACATCCCTTGGACCCACCCTTCTGCCTTCCTCTGCCACTTTGAAGGGGTCCGTGATTACACTGGACCCACCCAGCTCATCCAGGAGAACCCCCGTCTGCAAGTCCTTGACCTTAATCCCATCTGCAAAGGCGCTTCTGCCTGAAGGCAGCATGTTCCCAGGTTCCAGAGACGAGGGTGGGGACATTTTGGGGACGCTATTCTGCCGAGCACAGCTTCCGACAGCCTGGGGCAGCCATCTCAGAGGGGCCCTCGTCCTACCCGGGCATGGAGATCTGCCAGCTCTGCCACCTCACGACGGTGGCCTCGGTTGTCTTGTGTCCCTGGGCTGAAGTTCCCTCTCCCCTGGACAGGGCTGGGCTGGACACGCAGTGTTGGCTGCAGTGCTGTCCTCCTGTAAATCCAGCCGCGTCATCCCAGGACCCCTGCCCTCCGCAGCCCTGCCCAGCTCGGGTCCCTGTAGCTGCGTGTGGGCAGCATGGCCGGCCCCACGTTGTCCTTTCCAACTTCTTGGGGGAGCTCCTCTGTGAGATCTTGGGGTACTGGCAACAGTATTGACAGCCTGCAAAAAAGCCAGGTTTGCCCATTTTGCTCCCATAATTGCACTTGTGAGAATTTATTTTAAGTTAATCAGAGAAATGCACATTGATTTGCATATTCAGAGGATTCTCAAAACATCGTTTGAAATAAAGAAAAATTTAAAACAATATAAATGTCCACTAAAGGTGGTTAAACAAATGATGGGCAGAACCACGTATAAAATACAGGGATAAGATGCTCTGGAAGAATTGTTTTTGATATAAAACATGCTTATGATCTGATACTGCATAGAAGCATATGTGTGTGTATATATATAATAAAATCTCAATTATGTAAAATATTTGTATATGGATAAAGAACTTAAAAAAAAATACGTTAAATGCCAGCAGAGGTTATCTCTAGGTAGTGGAATTAGAGGTGATTTTTAATTTCTCATGTATAACTATATCTGCCAAATATTCTACAACGAGCATATTTCACTTCTATTGGTCCCACTTTTTCTAGGCTCTTTTTTTCCCTTGCCTTTTATTGTAGTGATTGACTGTTTTCCCCCTTTATTCCACTACCCTCCTCCCATCTCTTGGAAGCGATACCCTCTATTTCTATTCTTTTCTAGACATCTTTGGATTTGTTTCATGCACTCATAACAAAGTCTGAAAAGTACCATCCTTGCTGCCTCCTGAACGAGATACAGACCAGCGATAACTAGTCAGTGCCTTCGTCTGCCTGAGCTGTGGTCACAGCACCAGTGTTGTTGGCTCACGGTTTTGAGGCCAGGAGGCCCAAACCAAGATACCGGCAAGGCTGGCTTTCTCCCGGGATCCGCAGGGCTCTGGCGGGGGCTGCCGGCCATCCCTGGGGCTCCGTGGTTGTGCTTCTGCCTCCCGACACGTGGCGAGGTCCTCTCCTTTCCGGCTTCTGTTTTTCTTCTTCCTGATGTACATCCTTAGAAGCGCCGTTTGTGAAGGTCTGTTAGTGGAAAACTCTCGTTTTTCGTTTGTCCCAAACTGTCTTCATTTCACTCTGCTTTCTGAAAAAGTGGCTTCGCTGGAGGCCCACCTTCTAGCCGATAGCCATCTTCTCGTAGAAGTTAGAGCAGAGCCACCACCAGCTAGCTTCCCTTCTCGCTGTTGAAAAGTCTGCTGCCATCTGAACCATCATCCTTCTGAAGGCGATTTCTCCTTTCCCTGTGCGTGAGCTTAAGATCTTCTCTTTGTCTTTATGCCCTGTATTTCACTATATAGCATAGACGCTAGTAGTTCCCCCAAATCTGTTTTCTCCTTCTACAGAATTAAAAGTTTCAGCTGTGCACACAGAAGCCCAGCTAAAGGTTTATTTCCTGGCTCCCTTGCAGCAAGACGTGGCCGTGTGACTGGCCAGTGGGATGTAAGTGGAGACATGCATGCAGCTCTTGAGTAGTGACCTTAAAAAGAAAGCAGAGGGAAGCGGCTGTGGCTCAAGTGATTGGGCTCCTCTCTACCATATGGGAGGCCCTGCGTTCAATTCCCGGGGCCTCCTGGTGAAGGCAGGCTGGCCCGAGAGCCGATGGCGCTGACGGCCCACGCCGCGGAGAGCTGACAGCCCACGCCGCGGAGAGCTGAGGGCCTGCGAGAGCTGGAGCAGAAGGATGACATAGCAAAGCGAGACGCAGAGGAGAGACAGTGAGAGATGCAGCAGACTGGGGAGATGAGGTGGCTCTGGTGATTGAGCGCCTCTCTCCCACACCGGAGGTCCTGGGATCGGTTCCCAGTGCCTCCTAAGGAGAAAAAAGCAGACACGGAAAGCACACGGCGAATGGACACAGAGAGCAGACAGTGAGCGCAAAAACAGCAAGGGGGGAGGGAATAAATAAATGAAATAAACCTTTAAAAAAAAAAAAGAAAGTAGAAAGGCCTCGCCTTCTGAATCCCTGATAACCTGGAGTTACCATATCAGCTCTGGTCTGCGTTATGCTTTGACTATAATGGAAGAGAGAAATGAACTAACTCCTTTAGGTCACTGTCTGTTTGTTTGTTGGTCTTGGTTACAACATCTGGACCTGTGTCCTAAATAATACAAATTGTGTGGCATCTAGGCACGGGTTTCTTTTTATTTAGCCTGCATAAGATAGGTTGTGCTTCCTGTACCAGTGGATTCCTGACTCAGCAATTCTGGAAAGCATTCAACCATTGTTTCTGCACCTCCCTCACTGTCTCTCTTCTTCCCTCCCAGGAGTTTTTTTTTGTTTTTGTTTTTTTTAAAGATTTATTTTTATTTTTTTAATTTATTTATTCCCCCGCCTTGCTGCTTGTGCTCACTGTCTGCTCTCTGTGTCCATTAGCTGCGCATTTCCTCTGTGTCTGCTTGTCTCCCTTTGTTGCATCATCTTGCTGCACCAGCTCTCCATGGGCGCAGGGTCAGGTCTCCACGGGCGCGGGGTCAGATCTCCAGGTGCGTGGGGTCAGCTCTCCAGGGGCACGAGCCATCAGCTCTCCGCAGGCGCGGGCCGTCAGCTCTCCGCGGGCGCGGCCTGGCTTGCCCTCACCAGGAGGCCCCAGGAACTGAACTCAGAGCCCATATGGTAGATGGGAGCCCAGTCGCTTGAGCCACATCTGCTTCCCCCTCCTAGGAGCTTGATTAGAACTGTCAGATAAACGTTAACCTGCTCAGTCTCTCCTCCACAGCTCTTAATCTCATAATTTCTACCTCCTCGGTCTCTCTTCTGTGAATTCTGAGCAATTTCTTCAACTTTAATTTCCAGTTCATCAGTTCCCTCTTTAGCTCTAGGGGAGTCCTTTGGTGTGGACCCCAGAACGGTGTCAACACAAACATCAAGTATAGATGGCTCCCGAGCAGGGGGATCGTGGGAAACCCGAGCAAGACAAGGCCATTGCTAACCGACGCAGCGTCACCTTGTGGATGGCTGTAACCTGCCCCCCTCTTGGGTACGAGGAACCGGCTCAGAGAAGTAATTTGTCACCTGGCCAGGGCAAGATGAACCCCACTTCTCTGAGACCCCAAAGACACATTCCAAGGCACACGGGGATCTCAGCCCACAAATCCAGTTTGGAATAAAGGGAGGAACGGATAGAGGACACCATCCGGGTGGGGTGAATGTCAGCCCCCACCCCCCGGAAGGTGGCGGCTCTGAGGGGCTTCTCCCATGCTGAGGGGTAGGGTCGTGCCCCCGCCTGCCACACCTGGGCGCTTTGTGGTCAACAGCGCACACCGTGAGGTCAACACCCTGCAAAGGAGGCGCCTGGGAAGAACCCCAGCATGGTCCTGCGGAGGGCCGTGTCCCCAGCACAGGGGCTCGGCTTCTCACGCAGCAACGTCCCTCTCCCGGTGCACCCTAGGTCGGGCTTTGTGCTACAGAAGGAAAAGAGTCCTTTTCCAAATCTTAACTTTATGTTATGGCAGATTAAATAGAAAAATAAAAGGGAAAGAAAGAGGTGTGTGTGACTCCCAGGAGCCACTTCCATTCCCATCTGTTCATGTTTCGTCTGGTATCTGAGGACATTTGCTTCCCCATCTAACAGCCCTGTGCTCTAATTAGGAGCCCCGGGGTCTCCCTCCCATCCAGTCCTTCAAGTCCCTGCATGTTCCCAGCCGTCTGGATGCTCTTTCTCGCTGTCAGTAATTACACGCAGCCAAGAAAGTTCTAGAGCAATTTTCCACATGATCTCCTCCTGGCAGAAAATGAAATTAGCTTCCTTCCCAGAGGTCATAAGCAAAGAATAGGTAAACATCAAAAGAAGGAAAGAGGAAGAAAAAGACAGGGAAGGAGAAGACAAAAAGCCAGGAGCTCATAAATCAATGAGAAGGACTTTATATATTTAAATATATATATATATTAGGGGTTACTGTTTGTCTTGTGCAGTCCTATCATTTTTTTTCATTTGTTTTTATTCTAGTAACAAATATACAGTCTAAATTTTCACCCTTTTAACCACATTCAAGTACACAATTCAGTCGTGTTAATTGCATTCACAATTTTGTGCCACCATCACGTTCATCTACCACCAAAACTTTACCAAATTCTTACCAATTAAGTATTAACTCCCTCTTCCCTACCCTCACCCTGGCACCTGCTAACCTGTATCCTAGATTCTGACTACGAATTTGCTTATTCTAATTATTTCATATCAGTGAGGTCATACAATATCTGTCCTTTTGTGTCTGGCTTATTTTACTCAACGTGACGTCATCAAGGTTTGTCCAGGTTGTTGCATGTATCAGAATTTCATTCTTTTTTCACAGCTGAGTAATATTCCATTGTATGTGTATGTATGTAAGTGTGTGTGTGTGTGTGTGTGTGTGTGTATACTACGTTTTGTTTATCCATTCATCTTTTGATGGACAATTGGGTTTTTTCCATCTTTTGGCATTGGTGAATAATGCTGCTATGAATATTGGTGTGCAAGAAGCTGTTTGAGTCCCTGCTTTCAATCCTTTTGGCTATATACCTCTAAATGGGATTGCCAGGCCAGGTGGTAATTCTTTGCTTAATTTTAGGAGGCACTGCCAAACTGTCTTCAACAATAGCTGCACCATTTTACATTCCCACTAACAATGAACGAGTGTTCCTATTTCTCTACATCCTCTCCAACAATTATTATTTTTTGGTTTTTAAATAGTAGCCATTTTAGTGGGTGTGAAATGGTATCTAATGGTTTTGAATTGGATTCCCTGATGGCTAATGATGTTGAGCATCTTTTCATGTGCTTTTTGGCCACTTATATATCTTCTTTGGAGAAATGTCTATTCAGGTCTTTTGCCCATTTTAAAAATTGGGTTGTTTGTATTCTTGTTGTTAAGTTGTGGGATTGCTTTGTATTTTCTGGATATTAAACCCTTATCAGATATGTGGTTTGCAAATATTTTCTCCCATTCTTTAGGTTGTCTTTTTACATTCATGATGAAGTCCTTGGATGCTGTAGTAGTTTGATATTGTTTATGAATTCCAAAAATAGATACTGGATTATGTTTGTAAACTGGTCTGTCGGATGTTTCACTTTTACTTGATTAAATTATGATTAGGGATTTGATTGAGCCACATCAGTAGGGCATTGATCCCCGCCCATTGGTGGGCAGGGACTCACAGATAAAAGACATGGCAAAGGGCAGAGCTGAGAGTTTTAATGCTGGAGCCCTGGAAGTAAGCACACAGAGAAGGAAGGAGAGGCTCAATTGGACACAGCAGAGGCCCCACCCAGGAAGAGAGAGGAGCCATTCACCTGATAGTCTACAGTTGGCCTTGTGGAGAGAACCAAGCTTGAGCCCAGACAGAATCAAACCCTGGGGAGAGAGACAAAGCCTAGAGAGCCTGATGGCCTACAGCTGATATTGGAAAAAGCTGGGGCCACAGAACCTTAAGAGGAAGAGGAAGCCTGAACATTGGCAGCCATCTTGCTCCAACATGTGGCAACAGACTTTGGTGAGGGAAGTAACTTATGTTTATGGCCTGGTAAC
Organism: Cabassous unicinctus; assembly: GCA_029593785.1. Taxonomy (NCBI): domain Eukaryota; kingdom Metazoa; phylum Chordata; class Mammalia; order Cingulata; family Chlamyphoridae; genus Cabassous; species Cabassous unicinctus. The sequence continues at coordinate 8,641 of JAQZBX010027628.1, read as the reverse complement.
TGTGGGCTTCTACCCCAAACAAATACCATTCATAAGAGCCAACAGATTTGTGGTATTTTGAATCAGCACCCCTTTGGCTGACTAATACAGATGCTCCAAAATTTTTAATTTTGATGAAGTCCCATTTATCTATTTTTTCTTTTGTTGTTCATGCTTTGTGTGTGAAGTCTAAGAAACCATTGCCTAACACAAGGTCCTGAAGACACTTCCCCATATTTTCTTCTAGAATTTTTTTAGTTTTGGTTCCGATATTTAGGTCTTTGTTCCATTTTGAGTTAATTTTTGTATATGATATGAGGTAGGAGTCTGCCTTCCTTCTTTTGCATATGCTTATGTAGTTTTCCCAGCACCATTTGTTGAAGAAACTGTTCTTTCCCTATTGAGTGGACTTGGCGTGCTTGCCAAAAATCGGTTGGCCACAGTTGGGAAGGTTTATTTCTGAACTCTTAATTCAATTCCATTGGTTTTTATGTCGTTTTTGTGCCAGTATCATGCTGTTTTGATGACTGTAACTCTGTAATAAGTTTTAAGTTCAGGAAGTGTGAGCCATCCAATGTCATTCTTTTTCAAGATGGCTTTGGCAATCCAGGTCCCCTCACCTTTCCATATAAATTTGATGATCGGCTTTTCCATTTCTGCAAATAAATCTGTTGGAATTTTGATTGAGATTGCATTGAGCCTGTAAATTGTTTGGGGTAGATTTGACATCTTAACAATATTTAGACTTCCAATCCATGAACATGTAAGTCTTTCCGTTTACTTAGGTCTTCTTTAATCTCTTTTCGTGATGTTTTGCAGTTTTCCGTGTATAAATCCTTTACATTCTTGACTAAATTTATTCCTAGATATTTAATTCTTTTAGTTGCTATTGTAAATGGATTTTTTTTCTTGATTGCCTCTTATGCTTGTTCATTACTGGTGTACAAAAACACTACTGATTTTTGGGTGTTGATCTCATATTCTACCACTTTGCTGAATTCATTTATTAGCTCTACTAGCTTTGTTGTAGATTTTTCAGGATTTTCTCTGTGTAGGACCAAGTCATCTGCAAACTGGGGAAGTTTTACTTCTTCTTTTCCTCTTTGGATGCCTTTCATTTCTTTTTCTTGCCTAACTGCTCTGGCTAGAACTTCCAGCACCACGTTGAATAACAGTGGTGACAGTGGCCATCCTTGTCTTGTTCCTGATCTTAGGGGAAAAGCTTTCAGCCTTTCACCATTCAGTATGATGTTAGATGTGGGTTTTTCACATATGCCCTTTATTATGTTGAGGAAATTTACTTCTATTCCTAGTTTTCTAGGTGTTTTATTAAGAAAGTGCCATGGCCAGTACAAAGTCCAAAGTCTCCCTATAACTTTCTCATGTCCTCAGAGGCTCTTGACCCCCAGCCCATGCTTCCAGCTCTCACCACTTGTGTGCATTATCTGGGGCCCCATCCCCAGCCCACGCCCACCCCTCTGTCCACCCCTTTTCCCACTCGCCCAGCGCCTGCTGTGGTTCTGCTCATTCTTGGGCTCCGCCCCCTCCTTGTCCTCTCCTTCCCCCACAGTCATTTTTCAGAATAAAATAACTTTCCTGATGGTGGTTTCCATTGCCTGGGCACATCCTTGGGTGGCAGTGCTCCTCCTGAAGAATAATTCCCAGGAATAAAGTTTCTCCATCAGCTCCCAGCCCAAGCCCTGCTTGTGTAAGTGCACCATTGCTGCCATTTGCATTTTTAACTTGTTCAGCTTTTCCCTGCCCAAATCCTGATACTTCCTGGGCCTGGCAGAAATCCTCCGACGTCCTGTTCTGTGAGTCTTTGCTAATTGGAACTGTGGGTTTACAAGTCAAGTGTTTTGAAACTCACATTAAATTATCCCCAAAATCATAGAGGTGTCAATTTAAGCAGTTGTGACCCAGAGAAATGTTGAAATAAATTTTTATTTTAATGGGGGAGGCCCACGTTTTCTCACCCCTGGAGCCTGGCCACACCCCCTTCCTCAACAGCCACGCGGATGAGGACGAGGCAGGGGAGGGCGGCGGGGGTTCCTGCGAAAGCACATCTCTCTCTGTTTCCAGCTCCTGCACATGTGTGGAGGGCTCTTGGAGCGGCCTCTGATTCTCACGGAGGTGGTGCCCAGGTACTCGGTCATGCTGGAGCTGTTTGACACAGAGCTGGACAACACCAAGATCTTGTACGATGCCCAGATGGCCGCCTCCGCAGACGGAAACATTCCCCCGATCCACAAAAACATGCCTCCGGTGGCCGGGCAGCTCAAGTGGAGCCTGGAGCTGCAGGAGAGGCTGGAGGCACCCAGGAAGGACCTCAAGCACATTGAGCACCCGTGAGTCCCAGTGCCCGGCCCGGGGCCCACAGGGCACCGCTCCCCAAGGCTTGCCGGTGCCAGGCACTTCATAGATGTGAAAGCTCACAATGCGCAGCTTCTTTCACTTAGCAGCATGTTCTTGAGGTCTGTCCATGTGGTGGTGTGGACCAGCACTTCCTTCCTTCTTACGGCTGGCTGGCGTCCCACCAAGTAGATGGACCCCATGTTGTGCATCCATTATTCTGTTGATGGACACTTGGGTTGCTTCCACCTTTTGGCTGTTGTGAAGAACGCTGCCGAGGAATTGCTGTACAAATATCTGATTCGAGTCCCTGCTTTCAGTTCGTTTGGGTATACACCTAGGCATGGAATTGCTGGGTCAGATGGTAATTCTATATTTAACAATTTATGGAGCCACCAAACTCTTTTCCACAGCGGTGGCGCCATTTTACATTCACTCCAGTGATGCACGAGGGTTCCAATCTCTCCACATCCTTGCCAACACTTGTTATTTTCCTTTTTATTTTTTATTTTTATGAGAGCCATCCTATTGGGTGTGAAGTGATATCCCATTGTGCATCCCAATTCCTAGATAACCCCACATTCCACATTGGCCAAACCTTGCTCTCCCAAAGCTAATCCAGGGTGAACTGCCTGCCAGTCAAGTCCTCTCCTCCTCCAATTGCCTTCTCAGTGGGTGTGACTATGAACAAGTCTGGCTTGCCCTGTCCCTGGATGGTCAGCCTCAGAGAAGCAGAAAGCAGGCTGTCTGCTCCAGCACCCCGGGATCTGGCAGCAGGGGCTGGTGGGCCTGGCGAGGCCCTGCAGGTGCGTCCACGTGAAGCCGGGTGCCTCATGGCCGTGTCTGACTCTGCCTGCAGGGTCATGTCCAGCATGGAGGCCAAGCTTATCTACCAGAAGTACGACGAGATGATGGCGTTGCTGAAAGGCTGCCGGGAGAAGACCTACCAGGACTGGGTGGCACGTGTGGACCAGGACTGCCACTTCAACCTGGGCCAGCCACTGATACAGCGAGACCCCGACACGAACCTCATCCAGGTCAACTTCAGCAAAGCGGTGGGTGCTGGCGTCCCGCTGTGCCTGAAGGGCAAGCCCGTGTAAGCTCGCTGTGCCCAGGAGCCGGGCTTGTCGCTGTGTGTGAGGCACAAGCCCAGGAGCCCCCGCTGCTCCAGAGGCTCAGCCCCTTTTACCAGGTGCACGTATTGGTGGAGGCAGATGTTGAAGCACGGCTTAGCCTGAAACTTCACTTTTTAAAGTCTGTCCTTCTGTGGGGGGTGAAAATGAAATCTCAACACCCATAATGAGTGAAGGCATAAGATGCAAAGTAGGCGCATCCTTGAAAATGGCTTCATGTTAAACTTTGTCAGCCTTTCATGTTATCCCAGGAAAAAAGCATTATATGGGGGTCAAGGGGGAGATCTTGACAGAATCTGGGCAAATGGGCCCCCTGGAGACGTCAGGCAAGCTGGAGGGACCCCATACCAGTGGTCGGTGGAGTGGCTCAGCGCTACAGCTGGGTGGGCTAGATCTGCTGTGGGCAGAGAAAGGGAGTTAGGCGCCCCAGCTGCAGCCCTGCCCCATGACGTGGCCTAAGGAGATCGTGGTACCAGAGGAGGCTTCCCCGCTGAAACCTTGCCGCTCACTAAAACGCAGTCTTTCTTTCATTCGACAAACATTTGCTGAGCGCCCACTGTGGACATGTGCTTGGGATAAATCAGTGAGACAGACAGACAAAGATCTCTGGCCTCCTGGAACTTCCCTTCTACAGAGGGAGGGAGGGCGTGCTCGAGCATGATACAGCGGCACGTTCTTTGATGTGCTGGAAGGTGATGACGGGGAGCGTGGTATAGAGATGGAGCGGGGTGGGGACGGGCAGCATTCTCAGGCGGTCAGAGCGAGGCCCCTGAGATTTGAGAAACCCCTGCAGGAGTAAGGAGTTACCCAAGCAGAAAGCCTTCAAGGCAGAGGCGGGAGCATGCCTGCTGTGTTCTAGAAATCGCCGGTGGGACCTGGTGGGATGAGCAAAGGGGAGATTGGCAGGAGAGGGGAGCAGAGGTGCCAGGGGCAGAGCCCGGAGAGCCCTGTGGGCCCTTGAGGGACTTGGCACCATGGTAAGGGGTCAAGCAAAGCAGCGACATGAGCGTATCTGTTTCTAAAGGATGTGCCTCAGTGCTGTGTGGTAGGTAGACGCGGGCAGGGATTGGGCAAGGGCAGAAGCCGGGCGGTGCTGTGGCTGTGAGCTGGGCCAGAGGGCATGAGACGGTGCTGAGAAGCGACTGACCACGGTGCCAGTGAGGCTCTGGGCGCATTGGAAGTCAAGGGTGCAGGAAAGGGAGGGGGCAGGAAGGGGCACTGGAAGGACGGAGGTGCCGCCAGTGAAGGTGGCACTTAGAGCCGAGCAGAGAGCAGGTTGCGGGGGAAGGCGGGTGCTCTGCTTTGGTCCTGTTGAGTTGGAGATGCCGTGGAGATGGTGAGTGGGCAGGTGGATATACGAGTCTGGGGACCAGGAGGGGTCTGGGTGGGAGACGTAAACGGGGGCGTCGTCCACGCATTGATGGCAATTAAAGCCGTGAGCCTCGGTGATACTCCCAAAACGAGAGCCCCTCGCAGGAGTGGGTTGCGAGGGAGCAAGCCCTGTGGCTCTCCACCAAGAGTCCCAAGGAAGGCAGACAAAAGAGATGGGCAACGTGACCAGCAGAGGCTGGTGTCCTGGAAGGCAAGAGAAGACCAGCATTCAGGAGGAGGGAGGGACCCGCAGCGCCAAAGCTGCTGGGAGGTCGCGTGGTGACGGCCGGGAAGTGACCGATGGCTTAGCGACGTGGAGGTCACTGGTGACCTGGACGAGAACAGCTTTGGGGGTAGTGAGGGCAGAGCCTGAGCACAGCGGGTTGAAATGGGTGCAGTGCTGGAAAGGGTGCCCCTGTTTTTGATGTCCTGGGAGAGGGAAGGTGAGATGGGGGGGCAGGTGAAGCCCCGAAGCCTTTTGCCAAACAGCCTGGTGGAGGGAGAGGGTGGAGATAAGCAGTTATAGGAGCAGTGAAGAGGGTGAACACTTCCGATCCTCCCAGCAAACCTCCCCCCAACACTGCCTCCCACCAGCCCCGAAAAACAGCCCCGGGCTTTGTTTCTGGCTGAAGGCTGTGCTACTGAGGCTGCTTTCTGAAGTGTTCTTTGCTCTCCATTTGCCGTTTAGTTAGTGGCGGTTCTGAGAGAGGTCAAGTATTTGAACTTTCAGCAACAAAAAGAGATTCCAGACAGTGCGGAGAGCTTGTTCTCACAGCATGAAACCTTCCGGAAGTTTGTGGGCAACCTGGAACTCATCGTTGGTTGGTATAATGAGGTGAGTTGGTGGAGTTTTGTTTTGTTTTGCCTCTTGCCAGGCTTCAGTGGTTGTTTAGAACAAGCACAAGTGTGGGATTTCCCCGTGGAACAGAAGAGATGAGCAGATTCTAACATCCAAATGTGGCAGCAGCCGCCCTCCGCGGCGCGTGAGCATGGCGGCAGCAAAACAGCCGATGAGGGGCATCTGCTTCCATTGCCGGTGGCTCGCCGTGCGCGGCTCGAGCCTTTAGATGCTTCGCTCTCCTACACGCGTTTTGCTTTGGGTAATAGCCAGCTCATTCCACGTCGCCTGCACTGCTCCCATTAAAGCGGGGTGGGTGGGGGGTGGCATGTACTGGAAGCCGGGCTGGATCACACATTCCCGGAGGGACGTGGTGAGGAAGCTCGAGTGGGAGAGCCGCCCTCGAGGTGGCTGGAGGTGGCGGCCAGAGTTCCTTCCCGGTCTTGACTCCTGGCGTTGGTCAGATCTGCGGACCCGACAGAAGCAATCGTCCTCCCCAGAGGCTGGTCATAAATAGGAGCGCCCCGGAACTGATTAGCCATGGGGGGCGGGCCCCCCTAGCGACCCGATGTTCAGATCAGCGATCTCGTTCTTTCCTGGCTGAGAAGCCCTGGAAGCTGAACCAGCGATCAGAAGGCAGGATGGAGGCACGGAGCTGGGCCCGGGGCCAGGCGAGACGCTGGTGACCGTCCTCGGCGGGGGCCTAGCAGCTTCCAATCGCTCGCTCTCCCTGACTCTGACCCTCCTGCCCCGTCTTATAGCCCAGGGCAATCCCCCCTTGGACCCTTCACTCGCCCACACTCTTTAGACATGAAAGGTAGTATCTTCACAGATGGGGGGGATTGCGGTGGAGACATCTGTGGGGTCCACCATTTCGCCTACTACAGGTACCTAACCCAAACAGGGACCCACAGGCTCCCCTCTCCCTGGAGTCCTGGGAATTGGAGCTGGGTCCCAGAGCACATGGGTAGGTTGGACAACGGTGGGCAGAGGAATGGATTGCTCACGCCGAGGTCACCGGCTTGCCGAGAAACCAAGCGCAGAAATGCAGTTGCCCTCGGACAGTGGACGGGACGATCAGAGAAGGCCGGGCAGGGAGGCCCCGAGCGACGGAGAAGGAGCCGAGTCCCCTGGGCCCCGAGATGCTTGATGTCTGCGAGGCGCCCTTTGGATACCCTTACTCTGGGACCCCAGCGTCAGGGGTTTATGCGGCTTGCAGTCAACTCGCCCCCAAATGGGGCAACTGCCGGGAACCTGGAAAGCTCAGTGTTTCTGCCTCGTGCCTTGCTCTGAACGAGAGGTGCCTCTCGACACGGAGGATCTCACCTCTACACCCATGGGGACCACCCCTCTGACACAGATGCTCTTCGGGGACGCTGCCTCCACGTCGGGTCCATTGGTTGAGGCCACTGCTCAGGGCACAGCGTCCGTCACGCCCAGGCCAGGCCTGCTCCCCTTCTCCGGCCCTGGCGCGTCGTGTTTTGTAAGGGTCTTGCACAGCACGCCCAGTGCCCCCGCGATGTGGAGGCTGAACTCACTCCACTGAGGGCTCCCGGCCTTCCCGTCTCCACCCCGCCCAGCGCCCTCGCTAAGTTCCAGCAGGTTTCGTATTGACTCGAGCGTGCTGTGCCCACACGCCTTCCTCCTCTAAGAGAAAGAAACGGCAGTGGTGATGCTGGCGATTTGAAGGGTGTTTTTGCCCTCGAGGGCTTTCTTACGAGGCACCTCATGCAGGGAATGGTGGCCAGAGAGACGCCGTGTCTCTGACCAGCCAGGAGCCCAATGCCTACCTTAGACACCTCACACGAGAAGGAGCTGAGTATCTACAGACTCGGAGCAGGGCCTTGGGAAGACTGAGGAAGCTTCCTGCTCTCTGCAGCACGCGCCTGCTCCATGACCGGGCTGGGAAGGCCGAAGGGGAAGCGAAGCATGTGGTGTGGTTTTGTGAAAAAATTATACCCCCTTCCCCCACCCAAAACATCGGCCGGCCACGGATCCATTCCTTACTCCACTCCAAGATTTAGGTTATGGCTGCAATAGAACCTAAAATTTGTTCAATATCCACTAAAATAAAGCATATTTTAATTTCATTTTTCAAGACATAATTTCAACCAACCTCTTTTCCTTGTGCTACAAGCTATGAAACGCCAGTGTTTCAGTGCCTTTCCTTGAATTTGCTTTTTCCAGAACCAATTATTTTCTGACTCAGAGAACTCCGTGTTCAGGCGTTCCCTAAAATACCAGCCAGCCATAGCGTTGAGAAAAAATGGAAGCTGTAGAGAAACAGTAACATGGAAAAATATTCATGGGGTACTTTGGGTGGGGAATATTTTTCTACAATGACCATATCATCAGAAAAAAAAAAACCAGCAGACGTTATTAAAAATAAAACATAAAATTGACCTTCCAGTTCTGTATTTCCAAAGCCAAGCACGTGCCACCCAAACTGTGAGTCCTGTCATCTTCAGCTGCGAATGGAATTGTGCTGCGAGGGGAAAGGCCTGCCAGGGCGGGCAGTGGGAAGTCCCGGCTCTGAGCTTGGCTCCGGCAGTCTTGCCCCTTTGTAGGTGGCCCTGGGGCCTTCCAGCGTCCTAGTTCTCAGCGCTGTTCCTTCGGCGAGAGACCGCACGGCCTCTGAACTGCTGGCGGTCACTACTATCCGAGCTCCTATCCCACTGCTAGCCAAGCAGCGGGCGGGGCTTCCAGAAACCTGCTGGGGCGCCTGGGGGGCCACTTGAGTTGGGGTTTTTCCCCAGATCCCACTGCTGGGGAAAGTTCGGTGTCGGCTGTTGAAAAACAATAAACAGGGCGTGTGATGTGGATCTCGTCTCCATCAGCTTTGTTTCCTCTGGCAATTACAAGGGGATCGTAATGTTTAGCTACTTTGGAGGGCTCTTGTAGTAACAAAGAGGCAATAAGTCGCCCCCCCCGCCCCCCCCAAGCATCTGCGTAGGTTGTGGGTAGGACC
>JAQZBX010027627.1:8800-28360 GCA_029593785.1 Cabassous unicinctus | reverse complement strand
CCCATTCTTCAGCATCCCAAACCTCACTCCCTGCTCCCAGTCAGAAGCGAGGGCCGGGTGGCAGTCCAGACCTCCGAGCGCCGCCGTGGGGGTGGGGCTGGGGCTGCATAGACGGGCTGCCCTGAATGACAAGCGGGGATATTGATCGCATTCTGAACTCAGCCCAGCCGATAGAAGGTAATTAATGACTCCATTTGCCTCAGTACCGAGGAGAACAATTGAGTTTGAAACTGCAACAACTGGCAGCTGGGGAGACTGGGGGACAGCCTGGGGGTGAACCCCTCAGAGGGGGAAAATGGTGTGCGGAGGAGGGATGGCAGAAAGAGAGAAGGGGCAGAGGCGACCAGTCAGAATGGTATGGAGCAAACCTTTGGCCAGAGCCCCCATCCCCAATGGCAGCCAGCCCCTGACCCCTCCTGCTCCCCCAACCCTCTGAGGTCTGAGGCCCCTCAGCCACCGCTCCCACTTCCTCCACACATCTCTCTTCTTCCCATCCTGCTTTTGCAGTAAGACTGACTTTCCCAAGGTTACTTTTTGCCAGCTGTGTGATCTTGCACATGTGTTTAACCCTCCCTGAGCTTGTTTTCTCATTTGTAATGTTGAAATAATGACACCTCTTTTGCAAATGTTCTGTAAGGCTTAGAGATAATGTATGCAAAGCACCTTGAGCATGCTTAGTACATAGTAAGTGTTCAATAAATGACAGTTATGATATTGGTGATGGTCTTTGACATAGAAGGCAAGCTTAGAGTAGAGAGAGCTTTGGAGACAGGGATCCCTGAGTTCAAATCCAGGCTTTGCAACTTACTAAATGTATTATATTGAACAAATAATTTTGCCTCTCTAAGACTATTTCCTTCACTGAAAAGTGAGAAGAAGAAGAACAATAAGTACCTCATAAAGTTGAATGGAGTTAATGAGTGTAAAATCCCTAATATTATTCGTTTCTCCATGACAGGTAGATATTTGTATTTGGGTATAGAAAACTGAAGTTAGTATAGTTCTTTATTATACTTTTAAAAATTCCTCTGCAATGCCTAATTCCTGTTTCCTAGGATTTGTGGGCAACCCCCATTCATTCCACCCCAATTTTGTAGACTTTGTTGAGCCTAGCCACTTTCTGGCCAAGGAAATGGCACTACTTTATTCCGTCTATTACTACCACCCCCATTCACCTTTTGCTCAGGGCACGAGATTTCTTCTTTTTTTAAAGATTTATTTATTTTATTTATTTATCCCCCCCTTGCTGCTTGTGTTGCTGTGTCCATTCGCTGCGTGTCTTCTCTGTGTCTGCTTATCTCCCCCTTGCTATGAGGTCTTGCTGCATCAGCCCACCGCACCGCTCAGGCCGGCGTGCCCTCACAAGGAGGCCTCGGGACGCGAACCCGGGCCTCCCATATGGTAAACGGGGGCTCTATCCACTGAGCCACACCCGCTTCCCCGAGATTTCCTCTTGTCCCTTGCAGTGACCACCTTGGGAATCCATGTGGAAGGTAAACAGGACAGAGCGTTTCTGTTTTGTCCCTTGGCCCCCAGCCCCAAGACATAGTATTCAATGACACCACCACCACCACCCCAAACTGCTGGGACCCATTCCTGGTTGGCCAGGGAGAGGAATCTGGTCTGGGGTCAGAGAGGTGGGAGGTCAGACTGCTTAGGGGCAGCCCAGGAATAGATGGGGAGTGACAGGCTCAGTGAATGAGAAGAGCATATCTTGTTGAGGATTAAAAGACAGTAAACAACAAATTATTATAGAAGTGTGCATGCTTGTTGCACAAAGGCTGAACAATATAGAAAACCTTGGACAAGGAGAAAAAAAAAATTCCTCATGACCAGGAAGTAAAGCCTGTTACCATGTCGCTGGGTGTCCTTCCAGTCAAGCTGATCTTCGGCGTTGCATGGGACCGGGGGCCCCTCTGCTAGGAGCCCCATGCTCTGGACGTCAGCTGGGCAGACAGTCATGCTGTTCATTGGTGCAGTACACAGCTGTTCGTGGGGCATCTTCCCTGTGCCAGGCTCCCTAGAGCAGGGGTTCTTAACAAGGGGTGTATGAGCTTGAATTGAAATTCAAAAAAAACATTATTCTTGTGGGGACGTGTTGGTGCAGGTGTGATATATTTATTAAATAATACACAGTGTAGTGTGGACTTAGTAAGGGGTCCGTGGTTTTCACTTGACTGGCAAAGGGGTCCATGGAACAAAAAAGGTTAAGAACCCCTGCCCTAGAGGATATACCCTTGAGCTAGTCACTTACTCTCATGGAATCGGCACCTCATTTAGTCTGTGAGGAGGCAGCTTCCTCACCAGTAAAAAGGAGCTAATAATCCCTACCTACCTTGGAGAGTGGGTGGGAAGCCCAAATAACATAAGGTCTGTGAAAACTTCTTAACTGCTAAGCAAATAGGAAGTGGTCAGAGAAGACAATATGAGCCTCTGTTCCCCTTGAAAGAATAATATTCAACACCCTTTTAACCCAGCAGTTTGATTTAATTTAATTAATTCATTTATAAGTCCCTGCCTCGTTCCAAAAAGGATTGGTGTGGCTCACAATCCTTGAGAGAGCTCAGGTGAGGTGGGCAGAGCACCTAGAATGGGGTCTAGTCCTCAGGGTCCTACTACCCAGTTGTGTGGCCTCACTGCCCACCCCTGCCAGTTTTCCTTACTGTACAATGAGGAATTTGTACCAGGTGCCCCCTGTAGTCAACCTGGGCACAGTCTGGGCTGCCTGGGTTTGGCAGCCAGGTAGCAAAGTGAAAGGATTTAGGGTGCTGGCTTTGGAGTCAGACAGACCAGAATTCAAGAACTGACTCATTCACTAGCTGCGTAGCCTTGAGTGAGCTGCCTAACCTCTCCTTGCCTCAGTTTCCTTATCTTTAACTTCACAGAGTTGTTGGGAGGATTAAGTGAGTTGTGTAAAGTATTGCAATGGCATATAATAAGCTTTCGGTACTTGTGAGCTGCTAATGTAGTGTAGCTAGGCAGGGGACTGTTTGACTAGCTCATGGTCCCTTCCTTGCTTCCCAGTCTAAAAACATGGTCTGAGAGTGGGAAAGAATATTTGAAATCAGAATTGGTACAGGAAGCCCCCAATATCTGGCCTCCGAACTCCAGTCGTCTTCTTGGAGCCCCGACCAGGGGTCAGTTGGTATCTCATAGAGGTGAGGGCTGAGGGCCTCCTATCACTTGGGAAAGGCTCTCCCTAGGACTATCTCCCCACTACTGGCAGACAGGCCCATTTTATCACAACCCAGCAATCTGGGACCAAGGCCATGGTATGAGGAGTCCAAATGTAGAAGCTGTCCATAAGCCCTATTCTCAAGTAGCCTCTGCCACCTGCTTTGGGTGGCAGTTCTGCAGCCCCACGGGTCAAGTTCTGCATTTAACTGGGAACATGTGGTTCTCTGTCCTTTGCAGAGAGGCACTATAGGTAGGCAGGATGATGTTGCTGAGAGAGGCAAGGGCCTCCTGGACCAGAACTGATGCTGGCAGAAGCTAGCAAGCAGTGGGGATGAGGGAAGAAGGGGCCTAAGTCTACCAGTGGCTCCTCTGGTAGCTGGGGATGCATGCATGGGACTTGCCTTACAAGTGACTGGGTGACCTGGGGGGCCAGGCCAGTCAGGTGGCACTCAGGAGAGCGCATTCATTCGTTTGTTCATTTACTTATTTATTCCTTATTGCAATCGTTTATTTAGTCTCTATTATATGCCCAGCTCCCTGCCTGGCACTGGAGCTATAGAAATGTGTCAGTCATGGTGTCCCCTGCCACAAGGAGCTCATACACTGACTCCTTGGCACGAGGGGGGCTGTAAGGTGGGGTATCTTCCTTGGGATGGGTGTTATCTAATTACTCACACATTTTCCTTCCCTGCTCACTCTGAAACCTGGGTTAAGACCTGCTTCTGCTCCCTCCACTATTTCAGCTCAGCTCTGCTAGGGAGCCTTTCAATACCAGGACCAAGCAGTAGTCTTATGGTCCAGTTCCAACCCTCTCCCTTGCTGTCATTGGGACTCTGCCCCTACCTCTGGGAAGTCCCACCTTGAGCGCTCCATCGTCCTGGGGACAGCATTCCAGGCAGTCAGCATTGACCCCTTTATTTTCTATTCCTTTTCTAGTCTCCTCGTCCTTGTTCTATTTTCCTCTCCTCTCTTCCTCCTCTCCTATCTTCTCTTTTTTATTTATTTATTTATTTATTTTATTTTATTTATCCCCCCTTGCTGCTTGTGCTGCTGTGTCCATTTATTTTATTTTATTTATCCCCCCTTGCTGCTTGTGCTGCTGTGTCCATTCGCTGCGTGTCTTCTCTGTGTCTGCTTATCTCCCCCTTGCTGTGAGGTCTTGCCGCATCAGCCCACGACACCGGGCGAGCCGGCCTGCCCTCACAAGGAGGCACCGGGAAGCGAACCTGGGGCCTCTCATATGGTAAACGGGTGCTCTATCCATTGCGCCACACCCACTTCCCTCCTATCTTTTCTCTTTCTCCGCCCTCTCCCCTCCAAACCCACCTACATCCAGGCTCTGGGCTGCCCTCCTTAGCTGGAAGCCCAGGCTTCAGCAAAAACAGAGCCAGCTAGTTTCATTTCTGCGGCAAGCACTTCCCCAGGCTTCCAGTGTGGGAGCTTCCCCTTTTCCCTCTCCCTCTTTTTCCCTTCCTCTACCTCTGGGCTTCCTCCTTCTCTGAGCTTCTCCTCCTGGCACTGAACTTCCTGACTCCAGGGCTTCCCCCACCCTCCTTTCCGAGTTCTCTTCCTGCCCTTTCTCCTTGCTTAGTGCCCCACTTCCTTCACTGGCTGACCTCCAGGCACCACCACCCCCTCTGGAGAGAGCCTGTGAGACCCTTCGATGGTTTGGGAGGCTGCCTCCCTGTCCCCCACCTTTAGCAATGCCACGGCCCTCTCCCTGTCCCTCTAGCTGGCTTCCTTGTTCCCCCACAACTTTCTCTGTGCTGCTCCTCCATGCATCACCACTGCTGCCTTTCCCACCTCCTCACTGCCTTCCTTCTCCTTTGGGGAGTTTCCTCAAGCCTCCTGCAGCCTCTGTCCAGGTCCTCTGCATGCACCTTCACACCCCTTGTTTTCCTGCTTCTCCAGCACCTTCCTTCTCCTCCTCTCCCGACCCCTTGCTTCTCCTCTTCTTTCTCCCTGCCTCCCTCCCACTGCCACCTCTTCCAGGAGCAGGCTTCCTTTCGCCTTTCCTTCCCTTCCCTCCCCCTTTCTCTCCATTGCTGCCTCTGTAACCTGTCTTTCCACCAGGGCCCGAGTGTACAGAAAATAAATAAATAAATAAAAAGGTCAGCGAGTGGAGGGAGCAGCAATAACCCCTAAAACAGTACTATCAGTGGAACATGATTGATCAATTGAATTCCATAGCGGCTGAAAAATGTGGGATTAAGTAGTGTATTATACGCACAATGAGTTGAGGCATGATGTTCATTTCAAGTTCATTTCGCCGGCCTCTGCCACCAGATCAGGCAATCAATAGGGGCAGCAGATATCATATATCACCTCTCTGCGGGCTGGGGAGAGAGCACCATAATCTCTCGCAAATTTAGAGTGACAGATTTGTCAAGATCTGAAGGGCCCCTGAATAAATGAAGGAAAAGAGACTCCTCCAACCAGTGACCTGAGGACAAAGCTTCAGTTCAGCCCCTACACACACACACACACACACACACATGCACACACGGGCACAGGGTGAGCCAAACCAAACACAGGCGTATGCACAAATATGCCCAGAGGCATAGCACAAGACTTAGCACACATCTATACACGTGCACATAATGTGTGAGCACACACTCACAGACAAATGCGTACTTTACTCCCCAGAACCCATTTGGTGACACTGCAGTGCCCACATACAAAGACACTCACTGCCTCCTGTGACCCTGACAGCAGGGCTCTGCTAAAAGGTAGCGGGCTCCAGGAAGAGGGAATTAGACACAATGGAACATGCAAATAGCTACAAGGAGTGAAGTGAGGATGCTGCACATCCTTGAAAAAGAAGCAGGCACAGGAGAGACACAGGCGACGTGGGTGCACGCCTCTCCCCAGGCGATTGCACACGCGCGCACACACACACTCTTTCAGAAAGGTTCTTGCTCTGTCCCTTAAGCACACGCAGGCACTTATTTATCTGGATGTTTATATGTGCCCAAATGCGTATACCTGGAGAATACTCCCACAAGAGGGAAAGACAAATACACCACACCCTGACTCACATGCAGGAACACATGCTCTCTGAGGCCGAAAATCATTCCCCAGGCCTACACAGAAAAACACCACAACCACCAAGTTTTGTGTCCACAGGAAAAGCCATCGCAGCTGCCCCTGTGTCTGTCTGCCTCGGACTTGGTCTTAGTCTTGGTTGCTCTTTGTCTCTCTGTGTCTCTGTCCGGCTCTCACACGCACTTTGCTTCCCCACCCCCACCAGAACAGACTAGAGGGAAGAGGGAGCCCCCTTAGGAACACCAACCCCCATGTTCCATCTGGGAGGCCAGCAAGGGAGGGTGGCTTGGCTGCAGGTTGCAGTTAATCAATATGTAATATTTTCTATGGTCTCCCGAATGATACTGTATGGTGTTACTGTATATAATGCAATATTGATTATATCATATCGTATAATCACCTATAAACTGATATATATAACAGTCCCAGAGGAGCACCCTGGGGCCTGCAGCATGGGCTGGCCCCAGGCCCAAGCCTCCCCAGCTGGTCTTGGGCTGAGGGAAGCCAAGAAGTGGCCGAGCTGGGGCTGGGGAGGCTCCGGCTTTAGGCCAGGAGAGTTGCAGGTGGGGGGGGGATCTGGGAGAGGTGGCAGAGCAGGCACTTTGCCCACGGTATGCAGGAAGGCAGGGATGGGGATGGCAGAGCATGACATGGGAAAAGGCACAAGCAAGTCTCAGCTCCCTGTGAAGGCCTGGAGGGGGTGCCAGGCGGTGCCTGGTTAGAGGCCGGAGCCAGAGTCCAGGCCAGGAGCAGCGGCAGAGAAGGATGGCTAGGACACAAGCAGCACCCGCGAAGGCCCTGTCTCCAGTCTCTGGCCAAGTCCGGATTTTATCCCACCACACCTGCCTTCTTTCTGCTCCGGGCTCGGGCCTGGGCCAACCCGAGCGAATGCCTAAGCTTAGCTCTCAGAGGCCCTCCTCCCTCCATGGTGAAGTTAATTACTTTACCCTGTCTCTGTGTTACACTCAGCTTCGGAGATTTGATGATTTTCAGCCCTTTGAAACAGTGGAACTGAAATTCATCTTGGAGCCAAGTTCAATTCTCCACAGGCTCCATAATGCCAATCTGAGACAGCCAGCTCCTCCCCCTGGCTGCCCAGGCCCTGGGGAGATGACCCCTGGGAGCCGGCTCTACCCCTGCCTAGTTCTTCCCTGACCCCCACGCTTTGACAACTTCCCTTTGTCTTCTCTCCCCAGGCCCTTCAGAGGCTCTGGCTTCCACAGCCAGCTCTCCTTGGCACGGCCAACCTCCTGGGCCAGCCCCTCCAGCCTAGGAGCTGGATGGGAGCAAGGGGCCCAGGCAAGGGTGCAAAGCCCTGGGGGCAGAGCCAGGGACCCAGCCCTTCTGCCCACCGCCTCTGCTGGCCCACCACTGATGCCCTGAGTGTCTGTGTGTTCTCTAGATGTGTCTGAGGGCTCTGTCCCCAATGGAGACTCCCAGAGTGGCGTCGACAGTTTGCGGAAGCACTTGCGAGCTGACACCTTCACCCAGCAGCAGCTGGAAGCTTTGGATCGGGTCTTCGAGCGTCCTTCCTATCCTGATGTCTTCCAGGCATCAGAGCACATCAAATCAGAACAGGTGAGGAAGGAGCTTTCTGATTGCAGAGGTCGAGAGGATGGGAAGCTAAACAAACCTAGGCAGAACGAGGCTTCTCGAGAACTTGCAAACAGTTCACCCAGGTGCACACCCAGTATCACATGCATGGCGTATGGGTGTGCTGTGTGTGTTCTGTGTGGACACACTCTTGCAGAGACATTAGGATATAGATAAGAAAAATCATTATGGCATATAGTAGTCAGAAGTGATGAGAGCTGGGTGAAAGAGGATGTGGTAAATCTTATCCTCTTTTGGGGTCTCATTTCCCTAACTGCAGAGGGATGGGCTTGGGCATAGAGGTCTATCAAGCCCCTTCCAGCCCTGCCATTCTGTGGATCTGGCAGGGATCAGTACTCAGGAATGTCCCCTTGCCGTATCTCTTCCCCAGGCCCTCCCAGGGTCCCACGGAAAGTCCATGCAGGCCCGTGGAGCACTTCTTGTTCAATGTCAAGAGGAGAACTGCCTGTACCTGTCTCCTGTCCCCCAATCCAAACATCCAGGGTGACCGTGGGCAGGCTGACAGCCCACCCCTTAAGCCCCACACTTCCTGCAGACACAGAACAGCCCAGAACACACTGCACAGGCAGCACAACACACAAGGTACAGAAGCACATTTCCTGACTCCTTACACAAACCCGTGTGCATGTGCTTACACACCACCACCACCCCATGTGCTCACTGCCCCCTCACCCCAACACACTCACAGCCTGCGGAACTCCCAGAAGAGCCCTGGTAGCCACGTGGTGCCAGGAGGGGTGTGTCTCCCCCAGACCACCAGCTCGTCATCGATGCATAGCCCAGCACATACCTCTCTGCCCGCCCTCCCCCAGCACAACCCCCAGGCCCTGCACTCAACACAGGGCACACACCCATTCCTCCCACACACGCGGCCCAGGCCAGGTCCACAAGCACAGCACAACATGGCATGCTGTGCTCACTCATGCACATGCATGCACACGCACAACACGCACACACACCCCAGCACAGCTCCACAGGCTCCACACAGCACAGCCCCACTCTAAGATGCCAACGGCTTCCAGCCAGCCACTCGCCTTTCTCCCCGCCCGTCCTTTTATCCCATAAGCTGTTTGTCTTCATAAAACAAAAATCAAAAGTCTTTTTAAGGTGCCTTGAGCCATA
This sequence comes from Cabassous unicinctus, assembly GCA_029593785.1. NCBI lineage: Eukaryota > Metazoa > Chordata > Mammalia > Cingulata > Chlamyphoridae > Cabassous > Cabassous unicinctus. The sequence continues at coordinate 19,402 of JAQZBX010027627.1, read as the reverse complement.
AACCAACAAAGGAGGAGCCGGCCGAGGCGGGCGGCTCGGTGCACCCTCCCCGAGTCCCCGGCTGTATTACAATGAATAACCTTTATTTACTTTCATTAGACTATTAAACACCAGCACAGTCATTTTTCCCCCTGAAACTCAGAGCAGGGCCCATAAAGCAAATCCGAAGCCTAATTGAGTTCATTTTAATTTCTCTCCGATCACAGCGAATTACTCTGGTGATAAATCAGGGGGCAGCTTCACCCCCAGTAGAAGGCCTAATTTGCAGCTAATTACAAAACTGATTTCTACAGGAAGATCAATATGAGAAGGAATTGGAAATGACGAGGCAATCCCGTCCAGCCAGGGAGGAGAGGGGGCGTTTTGGGGGGGCCAGGAAGCGGAAGGAAAAAAAAAAACGGACCCGAAAGAGCAGAAAATCAGTTTTAATTTAACGTAATATTAATCAGAGCAACTTTTCCTGCTTTGTGCAAGGCTCCTGGTCTGCCCAGCTCTGGGGTCTGGCTTGGCGGTGGCTGCAATAAAAAGGCAATTACCCGAGTGTTTCGGGCAGGACACCCTTTCAGAGTCAATGACTGGCCCCCTCCCACCCTTCTGTTAGCCATGTGGACTCTCCCCCTCCCCAATTTCATACCCCAGTGCACAGGCAGAGAGCAAGGGGCCCGTGGGGCTGTCTTTGTTTGTTTTCAAAAAAGGGGTGCCCATACCGGATCAGCCGGCCCGTCAGTGCCAGGCTGGAGGCCCTGCTGGATCCTTCCCCCAGCTACTGCCTCTGCCATCGTGTCATGATTTGCCCTCCTCCCCAAGACGCCCCAACGCAGGAGGCCCTTAAAACACCCCTCGCCTCTCGGCAGGGGTTCCCCACTGCTACATCCTGCCCTTCAGGCTTTTTAGGCAGGAGAGGCTACAGAAATCTAAAGGGTGCTAGTCTAACCACAGATGATGTATAGGCTGCACCTTTAGCTCCACAGAGTCAGGCCTCCCCCGACCCGCATAACACACAAACAGACCCTCCACCAAGCCCGCCCCTCTTGCTCTCCCCTCCTGCCGTCTCATCCGCCCCATCTGGAAGGGCTCCCCTGTTCCTCCTCCCCATCTGTATACCGAGCCCTCTCTGTGTGCGCATCAATAGCGAGCTGTCACTTTTCTCTCTCCTCCCAGGGGAACGAGTACTCCCTCCCAGCCCTGACCCCTGGGCTTGATGAAGTCAAGTCCAGTCTATCTGCATCCACCAACCCAGAGCTGGGCAGCAACGTGTCAGGCACGCAGACATACCCCGTTGTGACTGGTAAGGGGGCTTTCGGGAGGGTGGGGCACAACTTTCAGTGGGGGCACCTCATCCCATGCCATCTGGGACTCAGCGTGACAAGTGGGTGCCCCACCCCATGATATCGGAAGAGAGGGCAAGCCTTGGAAAACCAGGGTGCTTCACAAACAGATGTGTGCAAATGTGGGGAGAAAAAAATTGTGGTCAGGGTGTGTGTGCACTGCAGCCTAGAAAGGTGTCTTGGGGCCAGGAGAGGCTGTTGCTGGTTCTTTTTCTCCTCTTGCCTCTCCCTTTGCCCTTTTCCTTGCCTCCCCTCAGGGGCCCAGAATTTTGAGCCTCCTGCTAGGACTTGTATAGACGTATGAAGAAGGCAAAGAGGCCAGGTTGGCCAAAGTGGAACACAGGTGCCTGGGGTACAGCCTACAGGCTCCTGAGTCCCCAAGGCCCCTGCGGGACCCACTCTCATTTCCCTCTAGGGAAAAGCGGGTGGCTGTGGCTTTGGGTGTCAGGGTTTGGCACCCAGTTCTGTGGAATTATAGATAAGCACAACTGTTCCAGCACTTCTCCTGCTTCCGACCACAATCACAGAGACCAAGGCTTGCTTTCAAAGCCAGGCAGGCTCAGGCCTGCTCCCCAATCAAATGGTGGGCAAAGGAGCTGCATGGTCTGGAGCCCCCAGGGGCTAGGAGCAGGAGAGGCAGCTAGAGTGGAAGAAGGCCAAGGGGTGGCTCAGGGAAAGGCTCACGGAGCTCTAGGCCGCAGAACTGCAGGCTGCAGAAGGCGCCTGGCACTGCAGAAAGGTTTCCGGGCCAGGCAAGTGCCCAAGTGGGAGAGACACACATTGAGGTGTTATTAAAATTCACCTAATTATTCTGGAGACACTAAAGCCAATGTGCCGTTTGTTCCTTGGGAGACAGGATGATTGAGAAGGGTCTCAGTGGGGATTGGGAGACACTGAGGCGTTACCTGCCAAGCGGGGAGAGCGGAGGCGTCCTGGGGACCTGAGGCTGCAGCAGCCCACGGCACAGCCCGCGGCAGTCAGGGAGCAGGCACTGCCTGGGCCTCCAACAGGGCCCAGCTCAGACTTAAGATGGGCTGCAAGTGGCCACCCAGACCCCGCCAGGGAGGTTTTCCCGGGTTGTCCTGGAGAGGGTGGACAGCTGCTCCCTGCCTAGAGGGAGTTGAGCTCTTTGGCTGGGCAGTCAGAGGCTGAGTCCTGGCATTGCTGGAGAGCTAGCCTGGGCTTTGGGGAGGAACCACCTTAGCTGGGTTAACTGGGCCAGGACACCACCTATTATCCATGGCCCTCATCAGGAACCCTCCTCAGTCCAACTTAGAAGCTCTCTGTCCTGCTGGGGACTCTGACCCAAGGCAGGCCAAGCACCTTCCTCCCACCTGCTGAGAGGTGTGGTCACTTCCCAAAGGTGGCCCACCCCAGGCAGCTGGCCAAAGAGAACCAGGAGTTTTTTCCTCTAACCCCAGCTGTGCTTCCCTGTGCTCAAGACCACAGCCCAGGAGGCAGGGGCATCCCAGGGTGGGGTGAAGGATCTGCGGGGCAGGGTCCCTGCCGCAGGAGACATGCTGGGGCTGGTGCAGAAAAGTGCCTCCACCTTGAGCCTCCCCCGCCCGCCTCCCCCCAACCCCCCCATGGCCCTGGAACAGTCCCAGCTCAGCCTGGGAACATCTCCGGCTGATCCATCTGGATCCAAGTGTGAGAAAAGTTCATTTCAGACCCAGCTTGACATTCCCAGGTGGCAAGTTAGCACTAACATCTCAATCTGTATGCGACATTTCAATCAAGCGAGGAGTAACAAAAGCAGAACCATTAACATTCGGAGCTGTTCACCAGTGGTAATGATGGGGAAACTCTCTCAGAAACTGGAAATTACCAAAAAGAGAGAAGTGTGTGGAGAGGTGGGGGAGGGGACAGGGCGGGGGTGGGGGTCGGGAATGATTTTTCTACATTTAGGCCAAGATCCAATGTTTGGATTAATGGTGCCATTACCGGAGAAAGGGCTGCAGATTATGCTCATTCTTAAAATGTTTCTGCTGGCAATTAAACGGCTGCAGTTATTGATCTTTGTTGATTTTATGTCCTCCTAATTTGCATAATCTATTAAAGATGAATGATTCATGATGTGTTGATTATGGGGACAAACAGAATTTGCTGGAGGTACTGCCAAGGTGAGAAACGGGGCTATGCCCAGAGACTTCACGGGTCACCTCGGGCGTGGGCTCAGCGTGTTAGCCTTCGGGCCAGGACTCTGTGGGTAACAGAGCGTGGTGATGCCAGGAGAGCAGACACAGGAGAGGTGGACTTTGGGTGGGTTCTAGGAAGATGTTGGCCTCTGTGAGACGTGGGCTCCGAGGTGGGCTGGGATATGGGAGAGGCTCTCGGTGTAGTCGTAGAAATTCCACTCCAGGATTCTTAAGTGGCTCATTTTGTTGCAGAATAGTAAGGGCTGTGGTGGAGGAAGAAGAAAGGAGACCCTTTTGGGGGCAGATGATTCTGGCCAGGTGTGTGCTAAAGGTGCATGAGCGGTGAGGTCGTCCCTGTGCCCACAGCCTGGCTTGGATGAACCAAGGCGAGTTCAGGATCCCTTTCCATTCCCCAAGCCCCAGGGACCCAGCTCATCTTCTTCCCCGAGGACAAGCAGCTGAGGCTGCAAGGCTTAGGGGACGAGTCCCAAGGAAACTAGCCCAGGAAGGGCCCTGGCCCAACCTGAGGAGCCAGACCTTATTGATATTCCTGCTGCCTCCTGGCACTGGAGGCTGATTTCAAACTTCACCAGCCACTTGATACAGCTGTTCCACAAGGTCAGGACTGAGAGGGGAGGGGACCCTGGGCTTTTGTGTGGAGGGGAGAGTGGGGCCCAGTGGGCCAGGACACAGCTAATCACACGATAAGCAAAGGTGGCTGCCAGAGGTGGGGGCTCAGCCTGAAAGCCCCCCCCACCCATCCATCCATCCATCATGGAACCAAGGAGAGAGACCGATTTTTCTGGGTGGAGCCTGCAAGTTCTGCCGAGATTTTAATTTCACTGCATCACAACTCAGCAAGCTGCCAAGTCAAGCTGGTTATTTAAATTTATCACCCACTTTCCCTTCCGCCGCTGGGCTGCTCTAGCTCAGCGGCGTCTCTTCTCTCCAGCCCACTGCTCTAGGCTGCTGGTCTGGAACGGAGCCGAGTCTCCTAAGTGATAAGGAAAAAGGGACCAGCTAGATGAGAGAGTAGGTCAGGGACACTCTGGCCCCAGGCTGTCTCAGGTTGGCTGGCTGTGGCTGCCACCTTCCGCCACCTTCTTACCCTTCCAAAGGACCCCACAGGGGGCCTCTGTCCACCCCTCTGTAGTCCCAAGGATCTCTGGATCAGGGCCTCTTCAGTGAGGTCTCTGGTCCCAACTGGGTGCTGGTGCCTTCACTCCTTAAAGGCTGTCCTACCCGGTAGAAAAGCAGCCCCTCTTCCCCACGACCTCCTTCCCTCGACCCCTCTCTGCCTGTGCCTAGCCAGCTCTGTGGTGGTAGAGGAGCATGCAGAGACACTAGCAGTGCTGTTGATTGGGGAGGAGAAGATGAGAACTAGTTGCAGGATTCCCAAAATCACGTGGAGGTGCTTCCGAGCCTTCTGAAGGTGAGAGTGGGATCCTTACCCTGGAGCCCAGATGGAGTGAGCCCACATGGTGCTGGAGGAGTTCAGTGGTGGGGCAGCAGCTCTCCGTGCTCATGCAAGAAGCTGAGGCCTGTGCCAGTCCCCAGAGCTGCTGCACTGAGCGGGCTTCACTGGCCTTGAGTGGACATCCCTGCCAAGCTCTGGGATAGCCTTGTGCAAGTGTAGTTCTCACCACCCTCATTTTTGTTCCAGAGAAGTTATGGAGGAACAAGATTGATGTCCAGAAATATGGAAGGCCAGACTTACTCAGAGATAGCCCTGTCACTAACACACAGCTGGATAAAAATAGAATGACAAAAATGTTAATACACAGCCAAGCCTCCCTCTTCAGGTGTCAGAAATAGAGGGAACTGGAAGCCGGAGCAGGAGCCTATGAGGGTATTGAATGGCTGAGGTAGACCCCGACAGGTGGAGGTTGAGGTGGGAACACACCAGACAGGAGACATGACCTTGGGCCCAAGAGAAGCAGGGAGCTAGAACTGAGTATACCCTGACCAAAGCCAGGAACAAGAAAGGCTAACATGAAAAGGGGAACACAAACACAATGGCCCAGAGGAGCACATGAGAAAAAAACATGTCACTATGAGAAATGGAACCCTAAGTCTGAGTTCAGAGTCCACATTTACACCATGTATATGTTGCAGGAACCCCAAGCCGAGAACACACAGACAAATTTGTCAGGATAGTAACCCATTTAGAAATCCTAGCAAGAACAAAGGCAAACCTCCTCAGTAGATCCAGCTCCTATGTTCCATTTCCCATCACTGTTCAGCAAATTGTCAAATGATGGAGATCAAAGAAGGCAGACAAGGAGTTTTAACCTGCTCCTGAAAAACACACCTATAGCATATTGTCTTGGGGTCCAGGAGCCATGGACAGCCTGAGGCAGTTCTGATAGCAGAGCCTGTCCCCTGATTATCCAAATTTGCTGACTGCTAAGTCTCAGCAGGGCATCTTACCTTTCCTTGGGAAAATGGCCCAACACTGTAGAACTAGAAACAAGGACGGTACTTTCCTCCCCTGTGGAAACAAGCCCTGTTAGCTCCCTAGCCTGGCCGGGGCTGGGGGAAGGTAGACAGGGAGGGAAGGTGGTTTTTTTCTAGAGCTTGGGAGAAACTTCTTTTAATGACTACAGCCTGCAGCTTTATGATTAAGATCCAGCAGGATGTGGGGAAGCTGCCCAAGAGAGAAGTCCCTGAGGCAGGGAGAGGGAGCAGAAGATGCTGGTCTCCTGGAAGGTGGCCAAGCTGAGTAGAGGTGGGGGAGACCAATGAGCCACAGGTCAAAGCTGAGAAGCCAGGGCTGGCCCCAGGGTCCGAGGCTGGTGAGAGCCTGGTGGTGTGGGCTCAGCTTCTGAGAAAGAGCTGTGGAACTCTCAGAAGCTCAGACTCCACATATGGGATGGACAGCAAGATGGCCTTTTAGCAGATAGAGGTGTGGACTCTGGGAAACCAAGGTACCCCCCACACACACACTCAGGGAGTCCCAGGACCTCCAGGAACTGCCTCTTCCGGTAGTTAACATCCCCCTTCCAATGTAACTGCATTTCCCTCCATAAAACAAACAGCTTAGCCCTTGTCCTCCCCACTCCCCCAACTCCCCTCCCCCTGCCAGGAGAGGGCAATAAAGGCTGAGAAATGTTTCTGAAAGAGGCTGGGAGTCTCCTAGGCTTGGTCTGGAGCTCAAAGCCCCTGATTAGCCAGAGGAATTTAGGGCGCAGACATTAGAGTTCCTCTCCAACCTTGAAAGGAGAGGGCTAGGGCAACTTCAGACATGCAGCCAGGCAGAGCCCTTTGCTGAGGAGGCCAAACGGAGCTGGCGGGCTTCCCCTCAGCACCCTGGGGCCCTAGACCCTTCATTTGGGCAGAGAAGGCCCCAAGAAAAGAGAACAGTCTCCTCCAAACATCCCCTACGATGACCTCCAGCCCCCAAACCTCAGCTGATTTAATTATGGGGGCATTTCCATAGCAATGAGACATTGACAGATAAGGCTGGGGGCCTGGGCCTGCAGCCTGAGGAGTCATTGGATCAGGGCTCTCTCCCTTCCTCCTTTATCGAATCCACTTCTAGAGGGAAAGAATATTGAGAAGAACAGGCACTAATCCCTGTGCTCAGAGAGTAGGGCCAAACTGGAGCAGAATTAAAGTGGCACTGCCTCAACCTCCAGCCCCAACCCCATGTCCTCATCCACGCTCATCAGCCACCCCAGTGGTGACAGGCTGCCCTCCCCAGGAGGGGGCCATGCGCAGAAGCACATGTGACTGATAATGGGGCTGCAGAGGCAAGGAGAGCGCTGGGGAGGTTGAGGAAGGTCTGAGGGTTTCCTGGCATCTTGGTGAAGATGCAGTTCTCTGCTCATCTAAGCTGAGCTCCAGCCTGGTCAATTACCTGGGCCTGGGCCTTTCTTCTGGCGTTTTCCCTTCACCTCTTGCCTCCATCCATGAGACCCAAAGACTGAGAACTGCCTGAGGGACTATGCTTGCTCCTTCCTGCAGAACATGGTCCGCTAATTCATTCAGAGATCAGGGAGAGAGGCCGGTCAGGAATTGAATCAAAATATTTTCAAGAAATCAATGATCTTTATTTCAAGTGCATACAGGAGCTGACTCAGGCTCACAAAGGGTTGCCTGGTAGAGAACACTGGGGACTGCTGTCGTGATTAGCTAGGCTATAGGTAGCCTTTCAGTAGCAGATGGTGCTTGTGATCTTTGGGGGACTCCCAAAGGGGATCCCCCAAGCACTAAGCTTGTTTACTTTATTTGGCACTTTCTAAGAAGAAAAGACTGTCTAAGTAAAAGTCAAGTCAGTCAACTCAACCGTTCCTGAATGACCAGATATCCCAAAGAATGGTGCCCCAGTGAGGGTTACAGGTATGTACTGTGACCAAGCGTTCAGGAAATGCCTTGATGGTCTCAAAGCCACCTAGGCAAGACCTGAAAGCAGGCTTCACCCAAGAAGCCAGCCACCCCCAAGGTGACAGGAAGACCCCCCACCTCTTCCCAGGTGACTGCAATCGGATCCCCTCCTCCCATTAGTTGTAGCCTCAGGACAAACAAGCAAGCACTTTTCTTTAACCCTGAGCTTTGAGAGGCAAGCCCTGCCACTGTTGTCACTTCTGAGAGGGCTTTGCGCGCCTTCAGCCTGGAATCCTCCCCTTTCCTCCCCAGTGGCGGCTGGGCTGGCGGGCAGGGAGGGAGGAAATCCTGCTGCAGGCTCAGAGAGCAGCCTAATGCTCCAGCAGCTTAAGTGGCCGTTTTCCTTGGGATTAGGGTTTCACTTACACAGAGCGCCTGAAAAACGCTGCACTTTCCTAAGGATTAGAGCTGACAATTCAGTGCTCTCAGGGAACGAAATAAAGCCGGAGAGGAACTGGGAGACCTGAAGTATCAGGAGACTGTGCAAATAGAATTAACTTCGCCCACCCAGTGCGAGGGTCTCTCTGGCCCAGCCCTTATCGAGCCTGCGCTCAGCCTCCTGAGTGCCAGCACCTGCCCAACTCAGAGCTCCATTTGTGACTTGCTAATGGAGCCAGAGAAGGCAGCATGGGGAAGTGAACAGAGGAGAGGGCTGGGGATGTTTGCCCTTCTCTCTGAGCCTCGGTTTCCTCCTCTGTAAAATGAGGGCATTGGACTAGAAGATAGCCAAGTTCCCTTTCAACTCTTTGAAAAGGTGATTCTCCCCAACACTTCCTAGCCTTATCCCAGGATCCTGAGCCTGCAGCTCCATCCACAGTCCAGCACAGTAGAAGGAAACCGCCTCCCTAGGAACCCTGAGCCAACCGGTTGGCCGTCGCGGTACTGAGCCCACGCAGGTCTGGGCGGCATCCCCGTGCAGGACACACTGGGAATTAAAGGTCCAGCTGTCAGTGGGAAACGGCAGGCTAGGACAGCAGCCACCCTGGGCTGCGGACACAGCCCCCCCTGCTGGAACCTGAGCAGGCAAGCTTCAGGTAGAGCTGTGGGGCCAAGACAGTGCCTGGGGCTGGGGGACCTCTAGCAGACACCTCTGCCCCAGGGGAAAGTCTGGAAGGATTTAGAAACCTGGGAAAAAAGAAAATAGAAAAAGAAATAAATAGAAAACTCCTTACCTCGTCTTTTAAAGCATCTACAGATTTAAGGTTTGTTATTTTGTGTATCATGTATAACTTGGCTTGGTTATAAAGCAATTATAATTGGTATAGTAAATGTAAATGGATAATATATTTAGGTATTAGTTACAAATTTAGTGAGTATTCTTGTATTATAAATTTTTGTCTCAAACGGAGGCACAGACTGCCAACCTTGAAGGAATCTAATGTCTTCATTTTCGCCACCTTATGAGAAGCAGACAAAAACTTGAGGATAGGGTAGTAAAACAAGAGTTATGTTTTCTGGCCTTAGGGTTCTCCACAGTGTCAAGTAGATAGCAAAAGTGCTCATTTTCAGAGAAGGATGCTGAGGAAAAGCATCTCTAAACTCATTGAATATAACTTTTGCCATATAAATCTATGTCTAATAAGTCTCATGTCTGAGCTATCACTATCAGCAATTTCTCTTTCTTCAGGGGCTTCCTTTTTATTTTTATTTTTTTTTTAAGATTTATTTATTTTATTTATTTATCCCCCCCTTGCTGCCTGTGCCGCTGTGTCCATTCGCTGCGCGTCCTCTCCGTGTCTGCTTATTTCCCCCTTGCTGTGAGGTCTTGCCGCATCAGCTCACGGCCGCGCGAGTCGGCCTGCCCTCACAAGGAGGCCCCGGGACGCGAACCTGGGCCTCCCATATGGTAAACGGGGGCTCTATCCACTGAGCCACACCCACTTCCTTCCTTTTTATTATTTCCTAGGTCTCCTGAATGCTGACATTTTCCTTGACTTAAGCCTCCCTGTTCCTTCACATGTTATTTTTGTTGTTCTTTGTAGGATCTTGTTTATTTGCAATATTCAAGTAGTTGCAAACAAATCAGTGTCTTTCTTATGCCAAAGAACAGAGATTCTTTATATATATACATAAACAGTGCTCATTAATCTTCTTTAGATACAAGTATTTTTGAGAATCTGATAAAAGTCATATGCTTTCTCCCCTGAAAGATGCACATACATAACATCCATAACATTTTACGTATAATTGTCTATGGACCCCCTGTTGTGCATCTACGGGGTCCTAAGGGATCAGTGAACCCCATATTAAAAACTCATGCTGTAGAAAGCAGAAGAATATTAGGCAAGAAACAAGAGGTGACAAGGCATTCTGTTATAGGAAGGATTAGCTTAGCATAATCCCAGTTACCTTCCCAAACCAAATACCTATTTTCTAGGTGTACAATATTTGAGAATCTCATTCTAGAACCAACTGCCGAGAGTACTGCTTGTTCTATACTCTAGGTTCTGTCGTCTACCAGATGTAAAATATTGGACATAATACCTAGCCCCTCCAAGCCTTAGTTTCCTCATCTATAAGATGGGTATTAAAAACATAACCCACGTCATAGAGTTGACATGAGGATTAAATGATATAATAGAAATAAAATATTTAGAACAGTGCCTGGCATGACTGCTGGCTACCAGGTGCAAATACAAAACACAATTCTGCCCTTGAATCTTAGACCTGACAATTAAAGTCACATAAGTTATCTCATGACTAAAATTTTCCAATTTTTTTATAGGTTGTTGTTTTTTTTTTTTTTTTTA
>JAQZBX010027626.1:0-28258 GCA_029593785.1 Cabassous unicinctus | reverse complement strand
GCCTTGGGTCAGCCAATGTGGGATGCTTTCCACACCACGGGTTTGGAAGCTAGGAGTCCATGTATCCCAGGTCGTGTCATCCAGACTTCTGAGGTATCCTGGGAAGCATTTTGGGCTGTCGACATGTGCAGTGTGAAAGGGGCTGATGAAGCCACTTTCTGGAATGTTCCTGGCCCCACATGCTGTGTTGTATGGGAGAGTGTCTGTGCTCCAGGTGGAAGTCCTGGGGGCCTGCTAGGTGGGCCAAGCTGGGTGAGCAGCTGCCCCTTTGAGTTTTGGTTCGGCCCCTTCAGCCCTGGGTCCCTTGGGGCCCCTGTGGAGCTCTCTGGCCTCGGGGACGCACCCTATCAGCCCCTGCCATGACTGCCTCTGAGGCCAGGGCTCTTCAGGGCCACTCAGAAAAGCCCTCACCATCCCTTTCAGCCACAAGACCCTGGACAAGTCTCAGGGAAAAGGGGTGGTAGCACCCAGGGACTGTGCGAAACACCTTTGGAAAAATCAGCTTGCGAAAGAGTGACCTTGGAGCCTCCTTGTGACTGGGGTGCAGGTGGGGGCAAGGGGAGCCCGAGAACAGGGCCAGTGTCTGCCACATGGACCGCGGTAGCCATAGCCCCTCCCCACCCCTGCCCTAGCCGCTGCCGTCCTGATTCCATTCCCCTGGCAACCGAGCTGCGTAGTGCTGACATGCACCCATCTTGCTGCAGATGCTGCTTGGCCATTAGCATGCAGCCAAGTGTCCCCACCACCTGCCGGCCTCTCTAGCCCACGCGCCTCGCCTTGGGGTAGGGGGTGGAGTGTGCCTCTGGAGCGAGGCGACCTGGCAGCCAAGTCCCTCTGCTAGCCTGGCTGAGTGCTGCCTCCCAGCCAAGGGGGTGGGCTGGGGGAGAATGCAGGGACCCCAGGCAGCAGCATTAGCCCATGCCGGCCTCAGGCCCCGCAGTGTCAAGGGCCTGTGGTATTTGCTGGGAAGAGCATCTGCCCCATTGCCTGGACCTCCCACCATGACCCTTTCAGGGGTTCAGACCTGGCACCTGGCACATCCCTTTCCTCAGAAGTGACCAGCCCGTAGCCTCTTGACTGTAACCCAAGAAATGGCCCTGAAGGAAAGGGAAGTGGGCTTTCCCATTTCCCTTTTCTCCTGTAGGAGTGACAGGCTGTGTCCCCCGTGGGGCAGGCAACATTGCCACAAGGTGATTGGGCAGAGAGGCCAGCTGGTCTCTCGAGCTCCCTGGGGCAGGAGGCATGGCCTGCATGTCCACCCCCAGCACCTGAGGGCGCTGGCATGGAGGAGGTCGGTCAATACTAGCTGATGAGCCCTCTGGGGCACTACCCTCGGCTACACCCCCCTCTCCAGGTGCCACTCGGCACTGGACACCTACACTGTGGAGGCACAGGGCAGATGGAGTCCTCCAGCCCCTAAGGAGCTCGCAGTGCAGTGGGGGAGATGGAGCTGTGACAAAGGGAGGCTCAGGCTGTTAGGAGAGCACTGGGGGAGCAGGAGTTTTATCTGGGAAGAGGTTTTTTCCCCTGAACAAGTAGGTGGAGAGGGGGCCAAGGCGGCCTAGGGGTTGGGGATAGCATATGCAAAGGCCCTGAGGCTAGAAAGGACCGAGCATGAGCTGCAAGCAGCAGGGCACAGATGTGCTAAGGTGTGAATGGGACTCCACCCTGAGGATGGTCCAGGATCAGGTTTCCCAGGCGGGAAGCTCTGTCGGGGATGGCTGAGAGTGGGGCAGGACTGGAGGCTGGGGGCCAGGCGCAAGGATAGCCAGGCTGGGATGGAGGCGGCCAGAAGCAGTGCTAGGGGTGATGGAAGGAGGGTGCATCCCTGGATGGGAGCAGTTAGAATAGTGAGGGCATGGGGATTGAGTCTTTTTTTTTATTTAATTTTATCATGGTGATACATACATGACATATAGTTAGCCATTTTTAAGTGTACAATTAGTGGCATTAATTACATTCATAATGTTGTGCAACCATCACCACTATTTCCAAAGCTTTTTCATCGCCCTAAACAGAACTCTGCACCCCCTGAGTATTAGCTTCCCATCCTGCCTTCCCCCAGCCCCTGGTCACCTCTAATCTACCTTCTTGTCTCTTTGAATCTTCCTATTCCAGATATTTCATATAAGCGGAACTATGCAGTATTTGTCCTTTTGTGTCTCTCTCACTCAGCATAATGTCTTCAAGGTTCATCTGGGTTGTCACATGTATCAGAACTCCATTCCTTTTTACGGCTGAACACTATTCCATTATGTGTGTAGAACCACATTTTGTTTATCCATTCATTGGTTGAGGGACACGTGGGTTCCGTCCACCTTTTGGCAATTACGACCAATGCTTCTATGAACACTGGTGTGCAGATATCTGTTGGAGTCCCTGCTTTCAACTCTGGTGGGCATATACCGACAGATAGAGTTGCTGGGTCACAGGGTAATTCTGGTTTAACTTTCTGAGGAACCGCCAAACTGTTTCCCATAGCGGCTGCACCGTTTTACATTCCCACTTGCAGTGGACGAGCGTTCCTACTTCTCCACATCCTTGCCAGCGCTTGCCATTTTCCGTCGCTTTGATTGTAGCCATCCTAGTGTGTGTCTGGGGATTGATTCTTGGGGCAGCTGGCTCCTCTAACATTGACAGAGGGTGAGGGGTGGGGAAGCTGTGGGTTTGAGGGAGGGAATCCAGAGGGCCTGGACCAGTGCTGTTCAGTGGAACTTGCGGCAATGATGGAAATCTGCGCTGTCCAGATGCGTAGCCGCATGTGGCTGGTAAACCTTTGAAATGTGGCCGGTGCAATGGAGGGTTGGAATTTTTATTTTTAATTACATTTAATCTAAGTTTAGTTGCACCTGGTTAGTAGCTACTGTAGTGCCCAGTGCAGGTGTAGCGCTCTGGGGTCAGTCTGGATTACTGGGGACCATCAGCAGAAGGGGGAGTTTGGCAGTGAAGAGGGAGTGAAGCGAGGGAGAGAAGCAGCCTGCCCAGGTCTCCCTGCTCCCCCAAACGCTCCCCGACCTCATGCCCTCCGGAAGCCACACCCGAGGGAAGAGCCAAATGCCAGAAGAGCTTTCCCCGCCAGGACTCACACAGGGCCCTTCATGTCTGTAGTGAGGGGTTGTGCACTTGCTTAGGGGATTATCGTGCAGAGATTGAACATGATGCTGGCGAGACCAGACGCGTGTTTTCAGTATGTTGTCTTGTGAAAATAAAATAAATCAAAACTGTGTACAGAGTATGCTTGTGACTCAATAAAAACTTCTCTGCGTGCTGTAGAGAAACGAGGACTGCGCTATGATGGCGGCCGCTGTCTTTGGGAGGGAGGATAATGGGACATTTCTAACATGCATATATATTCCCTTTATGATAGAAACAAGCTTTCTTTTTAAAATCTTACCTTGTTTATATGATAAAATATTATGCGGCTGTCTAAAATAGTTGACAATAATGACCTTAGGGAAATGCCTATGACAACAAAAGTGAAAACAACCAACAATGAGATATATAATCTTATGTAGAGTAATTTTTAAACAGTGTGTAGTAGGAAATGCCCAAGTATGGTAAGAGTGGTTGTGATTTGTTTTTTCCAAAAGCAGTTTTATTGAGCTATATCCATATACCATACAATCTACCCAAAGTGTACAGTCAATGGCTTTTAGTATAATCATACTGTTGTGCATTCATCACCACAAAATTTTAAAACAATTTCATTACTCCAAAACGGAAAACTCCACACCCCTGAGCAGTCACCTCTCAATCCCTCTATCCTTCCCCAGCCCTACATAACCACTAGTTTAAATCCATCTTTATAAATAAAATAAAATTTTATTTTTAATACAATATTTTAATTTTTCCCTCTCACTTTTTCCAGATTGTCTACAGTTAGTCTTACCTTAGTGTGTGATGGTGGTGGGAAGTTATTTAAAAGGCGTCTTCTCTGGCCTCTGCCGTCCCGTAGGGGCTCCACGAGCCACGTGTGGCTCAGAGAGCTTGAAATGTGCCCAGCTAGGGCGGCTGAGAAACTGGATTTTAAATTTTGTTTCATTGCGTTTGAAATTTAAATCCCCAGACGCGGCCAGCGGCTACCACCCTGGGCGTTGTAGATCTAGAACTTCTCGCTTCGTGGATTTAGAAATGGACCCAAAGGAGAAGGGGGCTGGTCTCAGGGTACAGCGAGGGTCCCAACAGACCTTCTTCCTGTGGCTTGTGACACCACAGTTGAGGTGTTGGAGCTGTAAGGGGGTCCACAGCCACTCAGCTGGGTTACAAATGTGAGTTTTGCTTGACACGTAAAACCTAATCCAAAAGAGTAACGGAAAAGTCTCGGCATGAATGGCTGTAGTAGCTCCTCTGGAGACACGCACTTGCTGTCGTTTTCTTAGCTCATAGGGGTCTGGCCAGTGCCCTACACGTGCTCTGTAAGGTCCTGCTTGGAATATAATTTGGGAACACTGTAAAGAACACGTGATTTGGAGCCAGCCGGCCTGGGGTTTGAATGCCAGCTTGACAGTGAACCAGCTGTGCGACTCTGGGCGAGTCAGAATCGTAGAAGCCAGCCCAGAGGGTGGGCTCCTTGCCCACCCCCTCCAGGAACACAGCCTTTGTTTCTGGGCCCCTAGGCCTGTACGAGCTCCGCCTCGTCACCGATGGCCCTGCCACCACGGGGGCAGAGGTGACCATCTCGGCCGGCCTCGTGGCCAAGGACAACGGCAGCCTGACCGTGCCCGCCGACGCCCACCTCTACCGCTTCCACTGGATCCACTCTCCACTGGTGCTCACCGGGAAGAAGGAGAAGGTGTCGAGCTCCACCATCCACGTGGTCGGGAACGTGCCGGGGGACTTCCCTGTCTCCGTCTGGGTCTCGGCCGCCGATTGCTGGATGTGCCAGCCCGTGGCCAGGAGCTTCGTCGTCCTTCCCATCACAGGTGAGGACCTTTCCCGTTTGCAGGTGTCTCTTCACACTCTTGGCGCAGAGGGAAGCATCCAGGCTCGCTAGCAGTCAGCATGCGCCTCCGACCCGTGATTCCTCCTCTGTTGTCAGAGTTAAGAGAGGATCAGAAAACTGCAGTCAGACCCGCTGCTGGCACGGGACGCTTAAAGCACACATTGCTACGGAGGGAGGGAATTGACACAGCCTTTTGGAGAGCAGTTGGTCAATAGGTATCAGTGGTTATAATTTTTTTTAGTCTTCGGCCCAATCATCCATTCATTCATTTTTGTCCCTGCCCTTGAATAACAAATTTATCTTCAAGAAATAAACCTCCATTTGAGTAATGCTTTACGCACAAGGTGTTCGCTGCAGTGGAGTTTATAATAGCAAAAGAAAAGATAAATCAACTCAGTATGCAATCATAAGGGGACTGGTTAAGTATGTTGAAATACTAATACAGCTATTAATAATAACCCTTACAAAGAGTTGGTAAAGTCCTGGGGAAATGCTCATGCTTGTAAATAAAAAAAACCCCACAAACTTGTAAAACCAATTCCATGTTTCATATACATACTAAACACACAAATACTTTGCAATACTTCACAATGTCAACAGTGATTGTGTTTGAGTGTTAGGCAATTTCTTTTCCCTTTTATTCTACTTTTCAGTATTTTCCAAAGGACCTTTGTTGAGCATGCCTTACTTTCCACGTTTTGGTTCTGGGTATCTTTTGTCCCAGAAAGTTCCGGGTCCTGGTGAAAGGGATGCATGGGTGAATCTCCATCCTTGTCCCAGCAGCAGGGATGAGGACTCCGTGTTCCGTGACCCGTGGGGGTCCCCCTCCCCACTGTGGTGGGGGGAAGGCTGCTTTGCCAGTGTGAGGTCGCTCCTGGCTCCGCCCTCCCTGCGCTTCTGAGGTCGCACCCTCCCTCCTTCCTCTCAGAGTTCCTCGTGGGCAACCTCGTCATCACCCAGAACAGCTCCTTGCCCTGGCCCAGCTCCTATCTCACCAAGACGATCCTGAAAGTTTCCTTCCTCCTCCATGACCCGAGCAGCTTCTTCAAGTCCGCCTCGTTCCTGTACAGCTGGGACTTCGGAGATGGGTATGCCTGTACCCCCTTGATGCTCTCAAGCCTTGGCCCACGGCTGGTGGCCTGGCGGTCGCTTGCATGTTGCCGCGTGCTGTCATTGCCCGTCTTCACCCGCTCACTCTCCCTCGCTCCAAGCGTTCCTCGAGCACCTGCTTGGTGCCGGGCTCAGGGTGCTCGGGGCCCAGGGTGAACGACTCACCAGCCCTGCCTTCGAGGCTCCTGCAGCCTGGTAGAGGAGGTCGCTGGCACCCAGAGCAGCCCTTGAAGGAAGGTCAAGGTAGGTGTGATTTTCCTCCGCTTTCCTGGGCACCCAGCCAGCCAGCGGCAGGTGTTGGGTAGAACTCAGTGGTTCTGGCTTCATTTCTCTTGACACCTCCTCTCAACAGGCCAGACTTCAGGAGGCAGGTCTAGAATCGGGGGTCTGGTCCCGAGCCCAGCCTGCAGACAGAGCCCCCCGCCCCCAAGCTTGTGTGAGGCTGTGCTGTCCACAGAGAAGCTCAGGAGAGACCCCTCACTCCACTCGGGTCCCCCCAGGCCGCCAGCCGACACACCCACACGCTGAGCCTGTAACTCCCCCCACTCCCCCCCGGTTGAGAGCAGTGGTGCATGTGAAGGGTTACAGATGAGCTTGGAAAACAGGTCAGCAGGCGCCAGGGGTCTGGTGTGCTCTGCAAGGCTGAGGAATGTCCAGTCCTAAAGAAAGCCAAGATTTCCTGGAAGGGGGAAAATTATGGACTGGAGCTGGAAGGAATCCAGGGAAGCTGGCTGGGCCAGTGCCCCTTCTCTAAGGAGAGATGCTTGCTCTCTTCAGAAATCCCCCGGCCCCTAGCAGCAGAGAGCACTCACTCTACCTGGCTTTGCATGCGTGATCTCTCGTGATGCTTACAGTCAGCCTGATGGGTGGTTGCTGTCACACCCAGGCTGCAGGTAAGGAAATGCAGGTGAGCGACTGAGGTGTTGGCACCCACTCCTGGAAAAGGGGAATGATCACATCTAACTCAAGGGGTCAGGGTGGAATTGACCTTCAGAATGAGGCCTGCGGGCTGCAACCACCACGCTGTCTTGCCTCCCCACCAATGGATGCCAGGAAATCCCCTGGGGACCTGTTGCCATGTGGGAGCCCAGGGTTAGCAAATGCTTTCTGTAAAGGTCCAGGCAGGAAATCGCTTCAGCTCTGAGGGGCCATAGGGGCTCTGTCACAACAGCTCAACTCTGCCATTGTAGTGTGAACGTAGCCATTGACAGTCTGTCAAGATATGAGCCTGGCTGTGTTTCGATAAAACTTTATTTACAAAAATCACACGGTGGGCTGGATTTGACCCAGGGGCCGTAGTTTGCTGACCCTTTTCTAACCCAGGGTTGGGCAAGGTCTCTCGTGTTAATACCCAGGCGCCCTCTCCTTTTCATTTAAACCTGTTTCTTTTGCTCCTTATTAAAATGCCCTTAAAATGGTTACCTTAATGGAAAATTTTCCTTGTGATGTGAAATGAAAGTTAAATTTAATTTTTTTCTTTCTGGGGCTGCCCTTACGTGTCTGTTTATTCCTTCATATAGAATGAGTGGAAAGCCCAGCATGTTTCTCAGATTTCTTGTTTTGCGTAATAGGTTTCCAAACCTAGACAAAATAGTAAAGCTGGTAGCAAAAGCAGCCACTGGCTGCTTTAGACTAGGATTTGTGTCTTGTTTTAAAAAAGCCCAATGGAAAAGCGTGAACAGATATATACATGCATGCATGAATATGCAAATATACCTGCTTATTAGTGCAGAACATAAAGAAAATAAAAATAAAGCAACAGTCACAAATATACTACACTAGAAAAGTTGAATTTGAGATGAAAAGCGTTAAAAACAAAACAGGGTTCCTTTAGATGTAAAAGGTAAACCTACAGGGATGATCTTACAGACCTAAACCTTTCTAAATGGAATATCAGAGCATCAAAATATTAAAAGAAGGTCCTGTTAGGAAGCTTTCCAGAAAGATAGGGAAAAATCCCCAGAATATCATAGAAGATTTTCATATTTTACATCTAGTCTTTGATATTTTAAAGTGGGTTAAATAAATGATAGAACCTTGGACCTAAAAACAAAATATTTCATGGGGTATTTACCAAAAAAAAAGAAATCACATTTCTAGAACTCAAAATGTCAGAAAATCCTCTAAATAATGTTGTTGCTCCATATACTAATCACAGTGCAGACCAGAAAGTCATTAACATTTTTGGCAAAAACCTAACCAATTTGATATTTTAAAACATGATCCTAAAATAGTTTTGGGTCAAAAGATAACTTTAAACTGAGATTACATAATTTTTAGAAAATAATGATAAAAGAACACTGTGTATCCACATTTATAGAACAATTCCAAAGTCGTAACTAGAGTTAAAAACGCAGTTTTAAGTGCTTTAGTTATTAAACAAGAAAGAATGAAAATAAACAAAACTCTCAACTCAAGAAGTTAAAAGGAAAAAATACACATCAGAAAAATAATAAGGAATTGATACACACAAAAGTGGATTAGAAAGTAGAAAAATAGAACTGATAAATTCAAAAGCTGGCTTTTTTGGCAGGAGAAATTAAGAGGAAAATCTCAAGCTGGTATTAATTTTTTAAAATGAGAAAATGCATATTTACATATACAATAAAAAATTCTGTCAGTTTGTACTTCAATAAAGTTGTTTAAAAATCCTTAAAAACTTCTATCAAGAATGAGAAAGCAATATAACTACAGGTACAGAGATAAGACTTTTAAAATAAGATAATACTTTGTATAGTTCAAAACTCCATCCTGAGGGAAGCAGATGTGCCCAAGCAGTTGGGCACCCTCCTACCACATGGGAGGTCCCGGGTTCGGTTTCTGATGCCTCCTAAAATAGACAAGCAAGACAGCGAGCTGGTGTGATGGGCTGGCACAACAAGATGGCACAACAAGATGATGCAACGAGGAAACACAATGAAAGACACAACAAGCAGGAAGTGGAGGAATTCCCTCCCACATAGGAATTCCCGGGTTTGGTTCCTGGTGCCTCCTAAAAAGAAGACGAGTGCACAACTAACGGACACAGAGAGCAGACAGCTAGCGCAAACAACGATGGGGGCGGCTGTGTGGGGGGAATAAATAAATACATAAAAATAAATCTTAAAAACAAACAAAACTCCATGCTGATACATTTGAAGGTATCAATGAATTGGATTTGTTAGGAAAATGTAAATTACTAAAATTGATTTGCAAAGTAGAAAATGTTCCAAAAGAATTTTCTCTAAAAAAGGGGCCAGAACCAGATGGTTTTATTGGCAAGTTCTTTCATGCTTGTTTCAAAGACCCAGTAAATTCTCATGTTATGGAATAAAGTCCTCCAGAACATAGACGAGATAGAAAGCCTCTCAATTCATTCTACAAAATTAGCCTAACCAGCTCAAAAAAGAAAACTACATGCCATTTTCACTTAAGCCTCAGATGCAACGATTTTGGGTGAAAGAGCCAATTTAAGGCAACACGTCATTAAAATAATAATATGCCATGACCACCAAGAGTTGTGCATGTTTAAAATTGTCACCAAAATACTTTTTTTCTTTAAAAATTTTTTTATTGAAGTATATCATTCATAACGAACATAAATAAACAATAAATGTATAGTAACAGTTGTGAACTTACAAAACAAACATGCATAACGTCACTCAGGGCTCCCGTACATCAACCCACCACCAATACCCTGCATTGTTGTGAAGCATTTGTTACAAATTATGAAAGAGCCTTGTCAAATTATTACTACTAACTATAGGCCATATCTTACATTTGGTGTATTTTTCCCCCAACCCACCCTATATTTTATTTGTTCAGAAACCATGCAATTCATCTAAAATGTACAGTCAATGGTATTTGGTATAATCATAGGGTTGTGCATTCATCACTTCAATCAATCTTAGAGCATTTTCATTATGCCAAAAAAAGAAAAACAAACAAACAAAAAATAAACCACTATCATACTCACATGTTAGCGCTACTAATTACAAATCCAAAATACTTTTATATTCGGAGGGAGAGAGAATAGTCCCCAGGGCTCTTGAAGGGGTCTAGCCCGAGAGCAACAGGTCCTTTTGAGTTGCATGTTTTATATTGAAAACAGATGCACATTTTTGTTTGTTGTGTTTCTTTCTTTTAAAAAATTTCCCGTTTTTAACCACTTTCAAGTGCACAATTCAGTGGTGGTAATTACACTCACAATGTGGTGCTACCCTCACCACCACCCATTATCAAAACTTTTTTCCATCACCCCAAGCAGGAACTCTCTGCCCATTAAACATTAACTCCCCATTCTGTTTCTTTTAATTTAAAAATAACGTTGGAAGATGCATTAGATTTGCCCCCATAGCCTTTTCATAACCCAATTTGAGAAGCACAGAAGCCAGGATTATCTTAGAATGCTAAAACGGTTCACTATTAGGAACTCTATTATTTGAATTCATCACTTTAAAAAGTTAAAGGTCAAAGATCATACAATCATCTCTTTAGATGTCAGTAAGGTGTTAGAATGAGCAGAAATGGACATTTAACGTTATTCTCAGTTATTAGGAAAAGAAGTTTCAGAAACTAACGACCAACATTATAAAAATAATTATTATACTAATTATTCTAAGTGGTGAAACTGAGAATATGGATTCCTCAGCCCTTCATGAGAAAAGGGGTCTCCAGTCAAACCCTTCATGGGACTCATTGCATTGAAATCCTATGGCAAATCCTACCCTAGAGGTGGGAAAAAGACTTGGCCACCTCTTAGCATTGCTGTCATTCAGCATTGTTCTGAAAGTCCTTACTTATTCAATAAGTCAAGAAAATAAATGCGGTATAAATGTTGAAAAACAGACCATGAGTATTCACAGAAAAGATGATCTACTGGAAGAGCTAGACAGCAACACTGTCTAACAGAACTTTCGGGAATATTCTCTGCCATGCCACGTGTGGCTGTGAAACCCTTGGATTGTAGCTGGTGTGATTAAGAAATTAAATTTGTAATTTTATTTAATTTTAAATAATTTGGTGCATAGTGGCTATGTTTTGGACAGCACAGTTCTGGGGAATCGACAGGAAAAGAACAGTGAGAATTTAGTAAGGTGACCCAGTTTATTGGGTTGTGCTTTCAGAGGCTGGCAGGCTTGCCTCCGCCAGAGGTCGGTATCTTCTGGCCAGTTGGCAATCTTTGGGGTTCCTTGGCTTCCTGCCACAGGGCAAAGCACACGGTGGTGTCTTCTTTCTCTTCCGGGTTCCGTTGGCTTCAGGCTTCTGCCTGCTCCTGTGGCTTCTGTTTATGTGTCCACTTCCCTTTGCTTATATGGACTTTGGCCCTATTGGACGAAGGCCACTCTTGTTTGGCGTGGGCACACCTTAACGGTCCTCTTCAAAGGTCCTGTTCACATATGGGATCACACCCACAGGACTGGATTAAAATTAAGGACATGTTTTTCGGGGGTACCTAACTCCAAGGCACCACACCCATTAAAGCATCAATCGCTTTCATATGTACCAGTAGTAATCAATTAGAAAATAAAGTGGGGAAACCCTGTTAATAAGGGCAAAATAACATACAAATTAAACATAGGAGCACACTTAACCTGGAAATGGGCAAGACCCTGCATGAAGAAAACTGGATTCCTGAGGGGTAGCAAAGTTTTTAGTAAATGGATATACACACTGTGACCAGGGTGGCGGGTATATATTGGATATATTGTCATATAAATATGAATGGATGTGTTGTTATGATATCCATTTCCCCCAAGTTATTCTGTAAATTTAATGCAAATCCAATGAAATTCCAGTAGGAATAATTTTTGGAATATGACAGAGATTCTAAAGTTTACTGAATTCCTTTGTATTTATATATAATCTGTGTTTGTATGATTTTAGAACATAATAAGGGACATCTGTCTCCAGGCAGTGAACAATCTCCATACTTCTTACGGATATTTCCTTTCAAGTTAAGGACTTTATTCACTATTTCTATTACAATTGAACGTTTTTCTTGACTAGCTAGCGAAATGAAGAAATGGAGCATAAATATGGGAAAGGAGGAGATAAACGTCATCAGACAAAGAGGACAAAATCATTCGCCTGGAAAACACAAGAGACTCAACTAAAAATTTTTGAAAACTAAAAGATTTTAGTAATATGGCTGGTTATAAAAGAAAGATTCATAGCTTTTCCATACAGTGCTAATTGTTGAGGATTGAATCATGCCCCTCACAAAAGGCAGGGTTAGGTCCCAACCCCCAGTCCTGTTGGTGTGAAGCCATTTGGAACCCATTTGTAAAGAGAACCTTTGAAGATATTATTAGCCAAGGGGTGCCCAAACTGAGGATGGACCTTAGTCCTGTATGGCTGAAGTCCTTATAAGCAAAGGAGATTAGACACAGAGAAGCCACCAGGAGCAGCCTGAAGCCGGAAGTCCCCGGAACCTAGAAGAGAGAAGAGAAGATGCCGCCATATGCATTGCCATGTGACAGAAAAGCCAAGGACCAAGGATCGCCAGCAGCCAGCCCCTTAAAGCCAGTCTCCAGGGAGAAAGCATTGCCTTGCTGACGCCTCAATTTTGTATTCCTAGCCTCAAAACCATGAGCTGATAAATTCCCGTTTAAGGCCCGTCCCTGGCAGGTCACCAGGTGAAAGGCACCTGCTGCTGGGAGTTCTCCCACCTGTAACTTATAAGCACAGACATGTGACTCTGGCAAGGTCTCCAGGGTGCCCGCGGGGCTGTGCCACCCCAGGGCTTGCAGGTGCCGGCACAGCAGAGTCGTAGGGTGATTTACAGGCAGCGCGCTGAGGCCCTCGCCCCCTGCGTGGGCAGCCCGGCTGCCTCTTGGAGGCCACAGCTCGTGGCATCCTCGCTGGGGCCGCCTGTGGCTCTAAGTGCTGTTGCTGGAGTCACTCCTGAGGACCAGGGCAGGGAATTGACCCTCTGCCATCTTTCTTCTCTTAACTTCCTGCCGCCTTCCAGGACCCAGATGGTGACCGAGGACGCCATGGTCTACTACAATTACTCAATCATTGGAACCTTCACGGTCAAGCTCAAGGTGGTGGCGGAGTGGGAGCAGGCGGGGGCGAGCACCGGCAAGGGCGTCGTGCAGAAGACGGGCGACTTCTCGGCCTCACTGAAGCTGCAGGGTGGGCCTGGGGCGGCCGCGCGGGGAGCCCCGGGCCCTGCGCTCCCCTGGTGGGGTGGTGGCGCGGCCCGCAGTGCTGCAGGGGGCGCTGCGCCCAGCGCAGACGCACGTGCTCTGCCATCGCCCGAGGGTCCCGGGGAGCAGAGCCGGGCTCGGAACCCAGGCCCGTCTGCCCCAGATCCCGGCCCGGGACCAGACGCTCTGCCACGACCTGGCCCCTGTTCCCCTGGCCTCACCGTCCCGCGGCCACGGCTCGACCCTCAGGCCCCATCCCTGCACGGAGAGGGACTCCCGAGCCCGGTCCTCAGCCTGGGCGAGGGGGCACTTAGCTGCGACGGACTCCTCGGGTCTGCTGGGGTGGCAGCACGCAGGAGAGCCGGCACACCCAGTCCAGCCCCACACCTTGTGATCAGGGTCCTTCCTCACTGACCCTGGACATGCAGAGCTGCGACCCTCCCTTGCTTGGGGCTGGGGTGGGGGCGGGGGCGCCCTCCAGATACGGGAGGGGGCAGGCCTAACAGTCCTTTCTGCCTTTCAGAAACCCTTCGAGGCATCCAGGTTTTGGGACCCACCCTAATTCAGACCTTTCAAAAGATGACAGTGACCTTGGACTTCCTGGGGAGGTGAGTGGGCCCCCAGGTGCACTGTGGGTGCCCCTTAGGCCCTGCGTGCACCCCCCAGAGCCACGCCTGGGGGCTGCTGGGAAGGCAGAGCCACCGTAGGCCCGCCGTGGGCACAGCCTTCTTCTCAGGTGCAGGGGAGGGGGGCCTGATCTTTTGGGTAGGTCTGAAATGTGGGCAAAGGCAGGGGAGGGGCCAGGCCTCTGAAAAGCCTTTGTCCCCGCCCTGAGCCGGCGCTCCAGTCAGCCACCTGGCCTTTGTGCAGGTAGCTCAGCCTGGACTTCCCTTCCTGCCACCCTCCCACCCTCAGCCTCTCCTCATCCCTTAAAGCCCCTTTGGATTGCCCCTTTCTTCCCAGAGAGCCTGTTGTGCCCTCCAGCCTGGGCAGGAGAGCCTGGGCCAGTCAGCTAGCAGACGGGTGTTTATTGCAAGTCTGCCTTGGACCACTTCTAGACACTGGAGGGACAAAGCAAAAGAGGCAGAGTCACTGCTTTCAAGGATTCCACGCACATCGGTGTCTTCCAGCCTCTGAGCCTGTGCTGGAGCTGGGCCAGCAACCCAGAATGCCCTCGCCCCCTTTTAGCCTAGCCAAAGCCTACTTATCCTTTAAGATCCTATTCAAATGCCACCTCCACCTCCAGGAAGCTTTCCCTGACTGCCTCATTAACGTAACCTGTGCTTCTGTAGCGCACCTGTGCCTCCATTTAACACAGGGGTTCTTAACCTTTTTTGTTCCACAGACCCCTTTGCCAGTCAGCAGAAAACCACAGACCCCTTCTCAGAATGTAGTGGCAGACAGTTTAATTACACTCAACATTGGCATGCCTTTAAATTAAATTTTAGGATTATTCAAAACTACATTTTACAACTTTCCCATAATTTCAATACTTCATAACCTAACATGGTTCAATATCTGTTCAAATGGTCATTTTCGGCATTTAGAAATTTGAGTTTTCCCACAGTGTCATAAAGCTATCTCCGCCATCCTTCCAACCTTTTTGCAGGTAATTATCCACTGCCCTCAGAACATGCTACATCAAAATAAAAGTCATACTAAGTCCACACTATACTGTGTATTATTTAATACACATATTTATTTAATAAATATATCATACCTGTACCAACACATTCCCACAAGAATAATTATTTTTGAACTTTCAATTCAAGCTCACCGACCCCTGGTTAAGAACCCCTGATTTAGTGGGCTGTGCCCGTCTGTTTGCCTGGGATCCCCTTGGGGTGCGGGGACATCTCATGCACCATGTGCTCCCTGGTTTGGAATGTGTGAGTTCACACCTATCTGGCCTTCCCTGGCCTTGGTCTGTGCTCTCACTCTATCAAACCGCTTCTAAAACCTGCCCATTTCCTTCCAGCCCCCCGCTGACAGTGTGCTGGCGCCTCAAGCCCGAGTGCCTCCCACTGGAGGAAGGGGAATGCCACCCGGTGTCAGTGGCCAGCACGGCTTACAACTTGACCCACACCTTCAGGGAGCCCGGGGATTACTGCTTCAGCATCCGAGCTGAGAACGTCATCAGCAAGACCCATCAGTACCACAGGATCCAAGTGTGGCCCTCCAGTGAGTGACGCCTTGCCTTCTGCTCCAGTGCACACAGGCACAAACACCAGCCACCCCCGCTGCCACCAGTATATAGCCAGACAGCCCTGCCGTCATCAGCAGCCAACCCACCCAACGCTAATGCCATCAGTAACCTACTGACGCCAGCACCAACCACCACCATTGACCAATGGGGCCAATACCGCCACCACCAAACTCTTCCAGTAACAATAATGACCACCTCCACCAATTCCACCAACAACCAACTCTACCAACCCATTACCCTCACCAATCAAGTCTACCAACGTCAGCACCACTAACATTTACCACCATCCACTCAGCTATCACCAACCAGCTTCCAGCTTTACCAGTACCACTCCCACCAATTTCCACACACAATACTAGCAATTCTTCCAACCTCACCATCACTAACTCTACCTTCCCACCAAAAGCCTCAGTAGCCCCTGCCCCAGAACCAGCAGACGACTCTAATCACGACCACGTTACCCCCACTTCAGCACCATCACCGTCATCAAAACCACTATCCCCAGCCCACTCCCTTAACCTCACCACGGCCACACTTTAATCACTCCCCGCCTCGCCCCACCTTGATTCCTCTGCACCAAGGCCTTACTACACAGGGATACAGGGTGGGCAGAGGTCCAGGGCTCAGCAGATTTGACCTCTGGGCCTCTCTTGACTGAGTTATTTACCTCCCAGTTCCCACCTCTGTTAATGGGTCAGTAACTCACTGGGCTGTTGTGAGTCTGCCAGGGGGTATGAGCTGCTCAGAAAGCCCCATGTATGTATTATTAAGCAGAATACCCAACCATCTCCCCTTAGAGTACCCTTGACCAAACCATCATCAGGCCTGACCCTGGCTTGTAAGCACAGGCATAACTGGGTGTCTCCCCTTCATTTCTGTGGGGGACTCAGGGACTGCAGAAAAGGGCTTTCTTACCTAGGGGAGAAAGTAAGATCCCCGAGCCCTAAGGGATGACCTTCCAGTTACTCAACCCAGGCTCACTCTTCATGGAGCAAAAGGGGAAACACGGGTTCAGAGGGGCAGCAAGACTTGATGCCAGCCTGACCCCAAACTCATGCTCTCAGACTTCTGGCCCAAGTGTTCTCCGGGGACAGGAGCTCTTCCCAGGCCCCACAGATCAGACCAAGCCCTGCCAACTGCACCTGGCCCCAAGGTTGGCCATTGTCCACTCACATCTCTCCAGCCTGCTCCGAGCCCTTGAGCAGACATGGCAATGCACCCTGGGCCCTGGATGACCTTGGCTGACCTTGTGGGCAGGGCAGACTGAGTGCCTGGGACACACCTGAGTTCTGCAGAGAAGACACAGAGCACAGGTTATTGGTGCCGCCTTGTCTTGGGAAACAGATCCTCGTGGTGTATGGTGGTGTCTGTACCAGGAGGGAGGAGAGGAACAAATGAGAGGAACCCACACTTGTCACCCATGCGAGGCACATTCGTTCCCTCACCCTGTCGCATCCTCATGGCTGCCTTGTGGGTCTGCGTTAGCATCAGGCTGTCTGGTCAGAGCCGGGATTTGAAGCCAGGACTCCTAACTCCAAATACCGGGCTTTTCCTACTCCACCATGCTGCCTCCTGGAAGTAAGGTCAGTGGGTGAGCTCAGAGCTGCCAGAGGGCCAAAAGCTGTGGCAAGGGTCACAGGGCTGCTTGAGTGTCCTTACAACATGGCTCCCCCAGGCCAAGTCATCCAAGATAGAGCAAGAAGGAAGCCATAGCATCTTTTATGACCTGGACTCAGAATTCCTACACTGTCACTCCTTTAGAAGCAAGTCACTAAATCCAATCCACACTCAAGGGGCAGGGGATTTAAGCTCCCCCTATTAAAAGGAAGGGTATCGAGTAATTTGTGGACATATTTTTAGGCCTCACACACTCCCAACTTACGGTGTGAAACCCTGGATTTGCTTTAGTTGGGGTTGCCTGGCTGGGGTGCATGTACGTAAGGGGAAAAAAAAATACCACTGTTGGGGTTTGACTGTTCTCTCTCTTGTTGTGGTCTCCTCCTGAGAACTGGCATTCAGCACCAACTACACAGCCCCATGACTTTGCCCTTTCTCACTCCCAGGCCTCCAGCCGGCCGTCTTTGCTTTCCCGTGCGCCACTCTCATCACCGTGATGCTGGCCTTCATTATGTATGTGACCCTGCGGAATGCCACTCAGCAAAAGGACATGGTGGAGGTGGGTGTTCTGTAGAGCAGAGGCAGGACCTCTGAACTCTGGACTGTGGAGAGGGTGTGGGGACCAGGCTAGGAGGCCTGGAGTGTATCTTGATGTCAGAGCATGACCCCAGGACTGGGGGTGATGTTCCCAAGAGCTATCCATAGACCAGGCAGGTTTGTTGGGTTGGTTTGTTCCCATCTGACTTATCTCCTGTGCGTGCCCCTGCCCTGGAAGTGATGCCTATGAGCTGGGGAGAATGAGGGCAGCTGGCAGAGGGAGACCAAGGGAGCAGAGAAGCCAAAGGCAGTGCATTGCTATGTAGTGCCAGAAAGATGTTTCTGTACACCCTGCCACCAGGCAGGTGAGCTTTTAAGGCCACCTGATGGGGCTCCTGGTGGGTGGGTGATTGACCCATGGGGTTTTGTTCACCTTAGGTGGCTGATTTTGACTTTTCCCCCATGTCTGACAAGAACCCGGAGCCACCCTCTGGAATGAGGTGCTGCTGCCAGGTGTGCTGTGGGCCCTTCTTGCTGGAGACTCCATCTGAGTACCTGGAAATCGTCCACGAGAACCATGGGCTTCTCCCACCCTTCTACAAGTCTGTCAAAACTTACACTGTGTGATAGCTCTCCCTCTGTCCCATCTCAATGTTTGCTGACTGCTGCCTTGGAGTTTCTGGGAAGGGTGGTGTGCGCTCCTGAGCAGCACGAGTTCATATGTGCAGGGCCATTTGTCCTGGCTGGCTGTCCATCTGTACAGTTCAGCCACTGCCAAAGGCCCCTCTCAGTAACCCCCCAGGCCAGCCATCCCTCTGAAGAATCCAGCCACAAGCCCCTCTCAGTCTCCTCCCCACATCCCTGCCTTTGAGGAGGCCCCAAGCAGAACTCAAGACATTTGATGTGGTTCCTGCTCTCTCCCAGGTGTGCCTGGCCACTCCTCACTCATTCCTCTCCTAGTGTCACATATGCTTTCCATCTGGGACCTACATGTCCCTCCCACAGGTGGCCTTGCCTGTGTCAGAGAGCTAGGAGAAAAGTTACAAGCTGTGAAGAATACTTAACTAAAGATCATACACACACTTGCACGCACACACACACAAATATGTATACACGTGTCACACAGGCATCTCAGACGATTTCCTCCATGTCAGTTAAATTGGGTGCTGGGATGTACTCTGAATTTGAACTAAAGTGAAATCTGACCTTCTCCACTTGGTCCCAACAGCTCCTGGACCCAACTCCTTGCTCTGTATGTCGTCTCTGTGGCTACACGGTTCCGTACCAAGGACACCCTGTTCCTTGCCTGCTCACTGGAGTTGGGTGGGGGTAGAACTAATTTTGTGAGTGCAGTGTGCTTTGTAAATACCAACTTCTTTTATTGAAACCTATAAGTTAAAATTGAATTAAGGACAAGGGCTTGCAGCAAAAGGGGATCTTGAGCCAGTGTGGACCTGGGTTCCCCGAGAGGTGGGCAGTGTCCATGCCTGCCCCACTGCTCCCAAGGTGGCCTTGAGGAGGAAGAAGCAGGACTGGTCAGGGCCCAGGGTGGGCTCCACCACCACCCTGGCAGACCATGCATACGGAGGGTTACAGGTGCAAAGGGAGAGAAGGAGCAGACTCAGGTCCCAACGTCCAGGAGTCCCAGGAGCGAACCAAGTGAGCCATTTGGGGAGGGGTGGAGCAGAGCTTGGGGGTGGACTCCATCACTATCATCATTTGCTCTCGGACTTTGTGGGAAACAGCTTTCATGCTGTTATGCAGCTCATTCTCATGAAATACTGCCATTTACTGCTGAATAAAGCTTGTGTCCTCTGAATCTAGCCAAGCACATGAGGTGTGGCCAGAATCTTTCTTCCGTGCATGTGCATTTAAGCAGTTCCAGGACATGGCAGGACCTCTCTGTCCTGTTCTGTGGCAAATGAGCTGGGGCTGCTGCTGGGTCATGGGTCTGGAGCAGTGGCTCAGACCAGCGGTTCTCAAAGTGCCATCCCAGGCTGCACTGCGGACTGATTGGCATCTCTGGAGGTGGGCCCAGGGGTGATCTCAGAGGGTACCCCCCACCCCAGCGGCTTTTGGAAATGCAGACCTTGGGCCTCACCCCAGACCTGAATCAGCACCTGGGGGAGGGACTTGGGGTGAGGGTAGCTGTGTTTTCCCAAGCCCTGCAGGATTCTGTGCACGGCCAAATGTGGAAACCTCTGGTTTCTGGCAGAGCTTTTCAGACCTTGATGTTCAGCCACGTGGCCTCGTTCTGGGGTGGGGCCTGGGGTTCTGCGTTGCCAGGTTCCCAGGAGAGGACCCCACCTTGAGGGGCAGACACCTGCATCTCCAGCCTTTCTAAGCTCTTTTTCTTTAGGAAGGGCTTTGGAACTCTGGAACTCTTCTTTTTTAAATATTATTTTCATTGTGGCAAAACCTGTATCACAAAATTAGCCATTTTTAAGTGTACAATTCAGTGTACTTTCACCATGTTGTGCAAACATCAACATCTCTAAAATTTTTCATTCCCCCCCAAGCAGAAACCCTGCACTCATTGAGCAGTAACTCCCCATCTTCCCTCCCCCGGGCCCTGGGACTCTCTGATCTCCTTTCTGTTTCTACAAGTTGTCTATCCTAGATATTTCATGTAAGTGGAATCATACAATGTTGGTCCTTTTGTGTCCGGCTTTTGCTCAGTGTGACCGTTTCGTCATAGCATGGAGACCCCAGGGTTCTCTTCTTTTTAAAAAAATTTTAAAAAAAAGATACTTAGATTACATAAATGTTACATAAAAAATATAGGGGATTCCCATATGCCCTGCTCCCCACACTGCTCACATTTACCTACATTAACAACATCCTTCATTAGTGTGGTGCATTCATGGCAACTGATGAACACATTTTGGAGCATTGTCTCTAAGCATGGATTATAGTTTACATTGTAGTTTACACTCTGTCCCACACAATTCTGTAGGTTGTGGCAAGATATATAATAGACTGTGTCTGTCGTTGCAATGTCATTCAGGACAATTCCCAAGACCCCAAAATGCCCCTATATTATACCTGTTTTCCCTCTCCATGACCTCAGAACCTCCAGTGGCCACTGTCTCCTCATCAATGATGTAAGTTCTTCCATTGCTAGAATTACAATAAGTCTATAGTAGAATACCAGTAAGTTCACTCTAGTCCATAGTTCATTCCCCAATCCTGAGGATTCTGGGATGGTGATGCCCAGTCCACCTCCAATTGAGAGGGGGCTTCAGGCCCATTCAGCTGATGGATGGGACTCTCTTGCTTGCAGTTGTAGACTCTCTTGATTCCGTGGTATGGTGGTTGTCCATCATCACCTCCTTGTTAGTTGTTCTGGGAGAGTCCAATGAACTGAGAGTAGGTGTTGCAACTCCGTTGAGGCTCAGGGCCCAGCTGGCACATAGTCAGCCCAAAGTTTCAAGTCTCTTGGACGTACACCTACCAACTCCAGCACCAGGGTTCTCTTCTGAGTTACCTCGGCGCCGCTCCCACTTCCACCACTCAGCCCACCCCATCGGTGTGCACCTAGCTTTGGAGAGCTTGAGGTGGGTGTGAATAGACCCTGAGAACTGAGGCTGCCCCTCACTGCACCTTTGCACCACTGTGGGAAGTCCCCCAGCTCACCCTACTTGGAATGAGCTGAGTCTGGAGGACACTTTCCAGACACCAGCATCTTAGACATGTGGGGTGGCATCGGCTGCAGGACCAGCAGGAGCCTGGGTGTCTCGGGGGGATCGTTCTAGCCCTGGTGCTGTTTTGGAACCACTCACTGCTGGTAAAACACACAGCGTCCCCATCTCTCTGACCGTGCCTCTGAGAAAACCCAGGATGAGAACATCAAAGCTCAACCAGAGGAAGGGAGAAGTGGTTGATCACGCCCCAAAAGGAGCTATGTCTCTGCCAAAAGCACACGCAAAAACGGGTGCTTCTTACAGAAGTGTTTTGTTTGTTAGTTTTACAAATTGTTAACCACATAAAAGAGGTTGGGTAGAGAGCCACAGGAGTAAAAATGCAGGGAAAAACAGAACTGTTGTGGGAGGGATCACTTATTGAAGATGCACATGAGCTGCCATGCAATTTTGCACTTGACCTGCACAATTTCTGTGGATGTGGGTGGTCTGGGGTCCAGTCTGGTGGGTCAAGCAGGCAGATTGGGGACTTCCCAAGCTCCCTCCTTGCCCTTGCCATAGCAGGTCTTTCACAGTGTGCCCTTATTTTTCCTGTTGGGAGGGGTCTTGTGGGGAGCCCATGAGGTATCTATCCACCAGCCCCTGGTCACTGGTTTGTTGCAGGCATGGGACCCAGCAGCATCCAGCACTGCTCAGCATGGCCACATGGCGCCCCCACACCCTTATTAGCAGTGTTAGGATCCGTTATTTGCCCTCCTGCACATACACCCCAGGCCTGGGTGGCAGGAGGGGCTGGGGCAGCTACTCTCACTAGCCCACAGCCCCAGGAGGGACCTGATTTCTTGTAGATGAGAGGCTGTGGGTTACCACACTCACAGTGGAATCAGAGGCAAAATCAGCTGAACATATTCTTATTTCCCACACCTGAGAAGAGCCTTCGAGAACCCTGGCCAAGGCCTCAGTGGAGCCCCCCCAACACCCTTTGCAGGATGGTAGTTCAGACCTGATAGGGTTAAACCGGGTTTCCAAGAAAATGTGGCTGGAACGCTTTACTTCAAGGCTTTGTTCTGAGGGAGGAGATGGTAAAACAAAACCGGTGTCAAAAAAGACCTCAGCTTTGACTTCTGAGACCCCAGAACGATTTAGGTGTGAATGGACCCTGAGAACTGGGGCTGCCCCTCACCCCACCTCTGCACCACGTGCAGGAGCACTCTCTCAGGGGCACACGTCAGCCACCCAGGTCCTCGTCGCCTCTCTGTCCCTCCTCTGGCATGCACACCTGGTCCCTAGGCATCAAGCACCACCTTGATGCTGGTGGTTCCCAAATCTCCACCTGTCTGTCTGAAGGGCACCCCAAATCAGCATGGATAACACTGAGTCCCCAACTTTCACCCCAGATCTTCTCTCCAAGTCTTTTTCACCTATAGCCTTCCCAGCTCAATTTTGGCAGCTCCGTCTCTTACCCCATATCCATCCAACAGGAAGTCCTTTAAAATAAAGTTGATCCTCATTATTCACAATAATTATGTTC
Source organism: Cabassous unicinctus (assembly GCA_029593785.1). Classification (NCBI taxonomy): domain Eukaryota; kingdom Metazoa; phylum Chordata; class Mammalia; order Cingulata; family Chlamyphoridae; genus Cabassous; species Cabassous unicinctus. The sequence continues at coordinate 5,541 of JAQZBX010027626.1, read as the reverse complement.
TGTAAAGTTAGTGTGAACACTGAAGCAGCAAATACCAAACCATTGCTCCCAGGGGTTCGGTTCCTGAGAGCCTCTGGACACAACACGTTCGTCAACTGATCAATATATAGCCTTGTTCTACTTGTGTTTCTGTTTACAGTCTCCTTATTTGATATACTGTTAATTCATTAACCCTGAAGTAATGGCCAACAGCACTGTCACCCACACCCAAACAAAGCTTCTCTAGCACACCTACTTTCTCCATAAGGCATATTGCAGCCTTCTTGCACTTAGGAACACTAGACAGCACTTCAGCACTACACTTGGCCATTTCAAACAGTGAAATCACCAACACAAAGTGCAAAAATGCAAACAATGTGGCACTAAATAGACTGCAAAAAGCACACTTGTTTACAGCACGAGAGTTGAAACAAAGCAGAGAGTCGCTTTGTTTGACTTCAGCTGGGAATGTCTGTGCCAGGTGACTCGGATATTTTACAGGTCCACGAATGACCGTGAAAGTGTCGCGAGTATTGATTTGGGGGTTACAAATAAATTTTAGCAAGTAGGGGAATTCACAAGTACCGAATCCGTGAACAATGAGGATCGCCTGTGGATCCCGAGCCCAGTCCCTTCCCCCCACCTCCGCTGCCACCTCCCACGGAGCCATCACATTACTGTCTGCTGCCCCTCCTCCACTCCAAGATGATTCTCAACACCGAGGACCATGCCCGCCTCTGCTCAGAGCCTGTCAGTGCCTCCCATCTCAGAGTAAAGCCAAAGTCCTTCCAACAGGCCTGGGACCTCCCTGCCTCGTCTGCTCACCCTGCTCCTCTGCCTCCCTCAGAGCTGCCTGGAGTCCTCACCCCAGGCAAGCCCAGCACCTTCCCCTGCCCCCTCGTATCTGCTCAAAAGCCACTCAGTGAGGTGGGCTCCACACGCCCCCTCCCGTGTCCTGCTTTTTACCCCTCTACTATCTGTCTTACTTATTTTGTTTATCTGTCTCCCTGCATAGACTGTAAATGCCCAGAAGGCAGGGACATTGCCTGTATTGTCCACTATTTCTATCTCCAGCACCTAGAACAATGCCTAGTAGGTGCTCATTGAGTATTGTTGAAGGGAGGGAAGGAAGGAAGGGAGAGAGAGAGGGAGGGAGGAAAGAATCCCCCAAAGCTTACGTTCTAGCTTCACAGCACCTGGATTTCCAAGAGGAAAGAGAAGGCTGTCAGGAAAGGGCTCACGGCCTCCCTGGTTGTCCAGAAGCCCTCTGGGTCGGGGGAATGGCTGCGAAGCCCTGGGATGATGCCAGGTGGCAGCACGCAAAGCCCCCGCCCGTCCTGAAGACAGAGCTGTCATCTGGGGAGTCCTTCCCTGCCTGGAGGACCCCCCACTGCTCCCACGTCCAATGGTGCCTCAGAAACCAGCTCTGGTTGTGCTTACTCATCCTGGGAGTGGAGAGCTCGTCATGGGTTGAGCAGGAAGCCAGAGAGAGGACCCGAGGACGGGAACACGGCAGGGGCTCCGGGAGCAAGGTGGTCCGGGGCTGAGGAGGTGCAACCCTGGGGTACGCCAGCCCCCAAGGGACCCAGGACAGAGTTCATGAACCTGGAAAGAAAGTTCAGAAATCACACCCTTCTATTTACGAAACTCTAATTGAATCACGACTTTTCCTTCCATTGAAAATAAGGCAAAAACAACCCCACCGTGTTGTTAGCAGCACCTGTGGCTTTGCCATCAATAGAAACCACAAATATTGTCACAGCACATTCCAAATGTGGAAGATCTCTCGAAATATTTATGCTCAGCACAACTTAGAAATTGCTGTAGTTATTAGACCCTGCCACGAGATCTTATTTACCGAAGCCCATATGTTACTATGCTATTGATATTTTGATCACTGTATTTCAATATAATGGGTTTCCTTTGTAATACTATCACTTTGTATTATGCTTATAAAAACATTATTCTACTGCAGAAGTGTCCACGGTGCCAAGAAGGTTATTGGGCCCCTGTCACTTTTTCTGGAGAGGTCCATGAGGGAACGGGGTGCTCTGGGAGGCAGCACAAAGGGCCCTTTTGGGGGGCTCAGACGGAGGGCAACTCTGGGCGCCTGAGCTAGGAGGCTGGGTCTGGCCATCCCAGACCACCTGCCTGCAGTGCCCAATTCATCCAGCAGGTGGTGGCACCTGCCCAGCGATTCTCCCTGCAGGCCCTGCCCAGCCTTTGCCAGGTGCAGCCGCAGAGGGGGGCAAGGATGGAAGCAGGTCCTGATCACCTTGGCACCTGGAGACACACACACCTGTGCATATGCACGTGCACAGGCACATGCCACACGCATCTGCATGCTCACACTCACACAGCAGCCCACCTGGCAACCGGCTTCCAGAACATTCTGCCCCTTCCAGGACAGAAAGCTTTCCAGGGACTTCTGCCCTGGGGAAGCCCTTTCAGAAGGAGGGGACTGGACCCTCTTTGTTCTGCCCCTTCAGAGGCACCCACAGGTCAGCAAGGGCCAAGAGTGCAGCCCACAGAAGACCCTAACTGCAGCTGGGGCAGGGGGTGGGGAAGTGGTGCTCTGAGCTCCGTGACGGCGGCCGATGGCTTCGTTCCTGTCTGAACCTTCGTTTCTTCACGTTGCACAATCTGGATGAACTGTATGAAGAGCGCAGACGGCGGCTCTTCTTGCTCATTCATTCAGAGAAGGCCTGGAGGCGCCCACCCCTCCCCTGCCAGGCCCAGGTCCGGGGCCCCTTGTTTCCCAGCTAGCGGCTTCCTGGACACTGAACACGGCAGCGTGAGGCAAGGCGGGGGGACGCCACCCGGCTGTGTCTGAGACGCACGCAGCCCTCGCCAGGTGCTCTCCGGGAGCTAGCTTCTCCTCAGGAGGGCAGCTCCTAAATGAGGCCCTCTTTCTTTCCTACGATGTGCCAGGGGCTGGGGACGCTGCAGCTCAGAGGTGACAAAGCCCGGCCTGCGTCCCGGCTGCCATCGACTGCTCACGAGGACCTTCCTTGCCCCCACCAGTGGATAAGGAGCGGGCTGCCCGGTCTTCCCTGGAGCAGGGCTGGGGTGGGGAGGGAGGAGGGAGGGAGGGAGCAGGAGCCAGGTGGGCTGGGCCACGGCACGCAGGGCCTGGGGAGGACAGGGGCCTTTGGGAGCCAGGGCACACTCATCCCTGGGTCCACTGCCGCCTCCTCGGCTCTGGGCGGCGACTGCTCCCTCCTGAAGCCTGGGTTGCACCCCTGGAACAGCGAGCTCGTCCGTCCCTATTTCCCCTGCCTCTTCTGACCAGCTCGTGTCTCCTCTTCTCTGTAAATTGCATGTACACATAGGTGCCCGTGTGTGCATGTATATATGGGCACATGTGCACGTGTGTGTGTGCACATGCGCATGTGGGAATGGCGGGTGCTGGAATCCAGGAGCCGGGAGAGGCAGGTGTGAACCTGTGGTGCCAGAACTTGCAAGAAGGTAGGAGGGCGGGGGTGGGCCTGGGTGGGGAGGGTGGCTACAGCCCCGCCCCTGGAGCACAGCCTGCCCTGCTCAGTCCCCCCATCTGTCACATATTGGGGTGACCCAGACAATCTAAGGCTCAGGGCAGTTCCACCTTCTCTGGCTCAACCTTTGCATCGGAACTTGAGAAACACACCAAGAGCTTAGGGTTGTAATTTAGATGACGGAAAATTCTCCTTTTGAACGTCCGTCTGGTCCCATGGCTTTATGTTCCATCCAAATGATCCCCCATCTTTGTCTCCAGCTCTGATTGCACCCCTGAGCCCCAGATGGGTATGCTTGACCCTCTCCTTGACATCTCCCACCTTGCCTGTCCCAAACCACTCTCAAATCTCCTCCCCCAGGCCTGTCCTCTGAGCCGGAACCTTCCACACCGCAGAATGTCCATCTCCCCATCTGGGTGTTCAAACTAAACACCGTGGGGATTATTTTCTCCATCACGTGGGTCTTCTCTCAGATCCTGGAACAGGTGCAACTGGGAGCTTTCCAGAACATGATGCTGAGCAGGTCGGGCCCCAGTGCCTCCGAGCCAAGGAGCAGGAGCACGGAGAGCCGCGTTTGCCGTGCCAGCCAGCGGTGGTGAACCTGCGGGTGCCTTTCAGTCGTGGACCTCAGCTTGAGCTACCACTTTGGAAAGGGCCATCGGCAAACAGGTCCTCGGTGCAGAGGCCCTGCCCTGAGCCCCCACCAAGGAGGACAGCAGGCTTCGCTTCCTTTGTTTAAAAAAAAATGCGCCAACACGTATATGTGAGACTGGCCATTTTAACCATTTTTAAGTGTATAATCCAGTGGCATTCACACACTTACAATGCTATGCAAGCATCACCGCCGTCCATTGCCCAAATTTACCAACACTCCAAACAGAAGCTCTGTTCCCATTAGGCAGTAACTCGTCCCCTCCCCACCCCAGCTCTGGGGAACCTCTGGTCTACTTTCTCTCTCGATGGATTTGCCTCTTCTAGACAGTCCACCTAAGCAGAATCATACAACAGCTGTCCTGTGTCTCTCTTTCACTCAGCTCCGTGTTGCTGGTGGATCAGCACTGCATTCCTTTTTATGGCTGAGTGGACAGACCCCCTCTGGTTTATCCACTCAACTGCCCTTAGACACAGGCCGTTTCCACCCCTTGGCGCTCAGGAATAGCGCTGCTTTGAGCCCTGGTGTGCAAGTATCTGAGTCCTGTTTTCAACTCTGGGTATAGACCACGAGTGGAGTTGCAGCATCTTTAGCTTTTTGAAGAATGCTTTGCTTCCTTTCGATTCTCTTCCAGCTACCCCCAAAGCCCCACGTGCCCCCAGGAAAAGGTAGCAGGGGCTGTCGCAGCCTCTTCTCTAGTGGACAGGAAGGCAGCAAGAGCCCAAGGACTGGGGCCCTCTCGGCAGACGCCACCGCCGCCCTGGCCCCGAGTTTCTGGCCTCTCCGGAGACCAGCCCAGAGCCCCCAGTCCCCAGAGGAGCATTTACAGTGCTGGGCCACCTGTCGCCTGGTTGGGGAAGGGGTGGTGGGAGGGGCCGCCTCATTTCTCATTATGGGGGCAACTATGGATGCCTGCAATTTCTTTGCTCTTTCACTGTGGACACAAGGAAGACTCTTGTTATCTTCACGGCAGTGAACTTGCCCTTGAGCGAGCCAGGGGGCAGGTGGTTGAGGCCTGAGCAGCTCGAGTCAGAAGGCTGCGCCAGCGCCTTCCAGGAGGTGCCGGCGGGGGCTGCCGTAGGGTCTACACAGGCCTGCGCCGTTGTTGGGGAAAAGTGGTTTCCAAACGAGCCATCGAGGCAAAACTCGCAGATGAACGCCCTCCCACCCCTTAGCTGCCTCGGCCATCCACTGTCCTGCAGGTCACAGGCAAAGCCAGGAAGCAGGGACCGCTTGGCACAAAAACCCGGAAGCAAAGGAACCCCAGGAAATGAAAATGCAGCTGAGGACAAAACACAGGAATCTCCTGGCTGAGCCGCTGGCCCCAGGTCACAGCCGGGATTCGAGGTCCCGCTCTGCCTCCAGGCTGCTGGTCCTCTGGCCTGGGGCCCACCTGGCCTGGGAGTGACCAGGCGT
>JAQZBX010027625.1:0-28260 GCA_029593785.1 Cabassous unicinctus | reverse complement strand
GTTTACATAGCCCACCAAACGGGCAGGGACTCGACCCTGTATGCCCTAATGATGTGGTCGAATCAAAGCCCTAATCTTGATTTAATAAAGTAAAAGTGAAACCTCTGGATTTAATACAATCAAAGGGGTATCACATCCAGAGGAACAGACCAGTTTACAAACATAATCAGTATCTCTTTTTGGAATTCATAAATAATATCAAACTGCCACACCTGTGAAACAAGCCTGCCTAATTTATCTCCCTGGCCATAGTGATTGGTTCAAGGATCAGTATGAAAGCAAAGAAACTTGGAATCTTTACTGAAAAGTCTGGGAAAAGATTGCTGGTAACGTTAAATCTGCATTTCAAGGTCAAATATATAAGCCTTACCTGTTATGGGGGGCAAATAAGCTAACACATAAACCTTAAAATGAAGCCCACCACAAAGAACCAGAGTAGTGGAGAAAAATCTCTGATTGCATCTTTTGAGCACCTAGATGAAGAGATATTTAAGCCAATTAAATATGGGACTTTTCAGCTAAGAGATTATTTCTTCCCCTTTAATTCATTCTGGACCAGGCTTGAGTTCCTTACAATTGATAGCCCTGAATAGTTATCTTCTTCCTGCCTGACCTCATCTTTTTCTGTGCATGGATTAATTTACATTATCTGTGACTCTCCCATTAGATGGTGAGCAATGTTATTCACTTTCATATCATTAATACTTAACACATTTTCTGCATATACCAAGTGGTCAGTAATTAATGCATTAATTAATCATTCTATTGACAAGTTATATGAAAACATCACCTAAGGGGAAAAGGGGATTATGATTATGACAAATATAAACCTTATGATCCAGGAAGGCATAAATAACAACAATCTTAGAGCAGCTTATAAAGTCTATGTCCAAACATTTTTATGCAAAATGATTTAAGAAATACACAGTATAATATGGCTAAATATGTATGTATGGAATGTATATATGTATTTATTTCAGGGGTCAAAATATATTTTCTTTAACAGGCCAGACTAAATATTTTAAGCTACTACCCAATACTGGTAAGTAAGCAAATATGGTAAAAAAATATATACATAAACTATATTAGTCAGCCTAAGAGGTGCTGATGCAAAATACCAGAAATCAGTTGGCATTTACAAAGGATATTTATTTGGGGTAGAAGCTTGCAGTCACAAGGCCCTAAAGAGTCCAAATGAAGGTACCATAAGAGGTACTTTCTCACCCAGAGTCTACTGCCACGTGTTGACACAAGATGGCGGGTGATGTCTGCAAGGGTTCAGTCTTCCTCCTCTTCCCAAGGCTCCATGGTCCCAGTTTCTTCCAATCTCAGTCTCAGGCTGGGACAAGTCTTGTCTCTTTCCCAGGGCTTGTTTCTCTCCAGGCTCAGGAGCTCTGCTCTCTCCATAAGGCCAAGCTGTAAACTGTCAGGTGAATGGCTCATCTCTCTTCCTGGAGCCTCTGCCGTGTCTAATGGAGCCTTCTCTCTTTCCTCACATATCTACTTCTCTGCGTATTTACTTCCCAGGGCTGCAATACCAAAACTCCAACTTTCTCTCCTGCTATGCCTTTTTCTCTGTGAGTCCCCACCTACCAAGGGGGAGGGGACTCAATGTCCTATGGACATGGCCCAATCAAAGCCTTAACCATTAATCAAATAAAAGAGAAACCTCTGAATCCAATCCAATCTAATATGCCCAGAGGAAGAGACTAGTTCAAAAACATAATCCAATATCTATTTTTGGAATTCATAAGTGATATCAAACTGTTTCATAAACAAAAATAGATAAACAAGCTGAGTTTTAACAGGCTGAATTGCAATGAGAGTGATGATTTGCTGATTTTTATTTAATCAGTTAGTCCAAAGAATCCTCTATTTTTACTTCAATAATAGTAGGTATCTTTAACATTATAAGATGAAAAATAATTATTAAAATACTATACATTCTATCATTAATATAAAATTTTTAAAGTAATTTACTGTTTTTTTTTCAGTGATTAAAGAAATAGTATAAATACAAAGGATTTTATATACATGATGAGAATTTATCAGTTTTCATTGCTCTATCTGTGTTGTCTTGGATTGCAATTACCCTTGCATTATGGTTCAAAAATAGTCACTTCTTGATTTACAGAGGACCACTACTGGTTTGCTAAGATTTCTATCCTTATTCTCATACATAAAGTTTCTCCATAAACTAGAAACTGTCCTCCCAAAACTTTAGAAATAACAAATTAATAGGGAAAAAAATGATTCATTTCTTCCCAAGAACCACAATGATTGTGATTGACTATGAGTCCATGAATTGGTTAATTAAGTCCCTCTGTTCTTTCACTGATCCTTGATGGTATTTTTCCATTATTCCTTTTTATTTTTCCTAATAGAAAAACCAAAAAGAAAATATTCAAAAGATATCTCTTCCTAAAATAAAATAAGCCTAGATTTAGCCAGTTCACTCATACTTTATATATAAATCTGGGAAAGATATTTGCTTTCCTTATTTTATTATTTTATTTTAACTCTTTGATGCACATTTTTAAAGATAATGTTACTGAGTATCTATTCCTTCCTTTATAATTCACTTTTCAAAAAGTAATTGAATATGTATTTTGAGAGAGAATCGATCACAATGACTAATTTTGATTATAATTTATATAAATACGGTATTTTACTTTTATCGATTACCTTGGTTACCAAATTTGCATTATACATCTTTATAACACAGGATTGTGAAGACAAAGGTGAAATGCCTTTATTTCTCTTGATAGATTTAGTTGCCCTAAATTGTTTCTCCACTTTCACACTGTTAGCTGGTTACAAATATTGTTATTGTTAGTTCGTTATGTTACTCTTCTAAAAGGGTACAAAAGATACCAGACAATGGACTGCAACTCTGAGTGCAGCTCTAACTCCAACTGCCCATCCTGAAAAAAATCACAGCGAATTCTAGACAAGGCTTGATTAGTAAATGTTTGTCATCTATACTGGAACGAGAATCAAAATGCCCTCCTAAAACATAAAGGATTTTCAGGAAAGCAAATTGGACTTAAAATCTACTTCTGACTTTTTTTCCCATTTTGGTAACTCAATATCTTGTAGATGGAATACCAACAAACTAGGTTAACTATGCATGCTTGGTTCTGGTCTTGACTATTCTCTTGACTAGTCAAAAAATCTTGGAATTAATACGTCTATTAATATATCTCATCTATTAAAAAAGGGAATTTGACTGTCTCTAAAGTCTCACCTTAAACAATATAATATGCAAAATGATAAGGTAACCTATCATTAAGATTGGCCAAAAAGAAGTTCTGGGTTTTGCTAATTGCTAAAAAAGTAAAGGCATAATTTTTTTTTTTAAAAGACGTGATAAAAGGCTAAAAGCTATATAAAGAAAGAACAAGAATAAACTACAAATATAGCACAAGAAATAAAGGGCCTCCAGAAAATAATAGATAATATAAAAAGAGGCAGTAATGTCCTACCTATAAATTTACTGAGGACTGAAGGCATACAAGTAAAAGATAAACACCTTCTGAAAATAAAAAAAATTAAAAGACACATTAATTTGATACATTTGGATGCTGGGGTTATTAAGGATAAAATAATTTCAGAACCACATCTTATTAATTAAATACCAAACACTTTTGGTGCAGATACTTTATCAATTTATCTTAAAAATTTTATGGAGAGTGATATGGCTCCAGTGGTTAAGTGCCCACCTCCCACATAGAAGGCCCAGGTTCATTGCCCAGTGCCTCCTAAAAGCAAAAACAAACAGCAAGCAAACAAATGAAAAAACCAATTCAGGGGAGCCGATGTGGCTCAGTGGTTAAGTGTAGGTTTCCCACATTCCAGGTCCCGGGTTTAGTCCCTGTCCCCAGTACCTCAAAAAAATAAAAATAAAAAAATTATGAAATTGATTTTTCCTTTAACAATTAAGTGATGGTACATCTATATATAATTAATAAAAAGAATGAGATAGCCCTATATTCACTACCACACATTACAGAATGTATGTTAACTGCAAATATGTAGGTATAGAACAGTATATCCATTAAGACCCCATTTTCCAATATACAACAAATAGACAATGCATTAAAAATGATTGTTAAAAGTGGTTACTTGTAGGAATTAGGATCTGGGGTTAGAAGGAGTCATTATTTCCATAATTTAAAGAACTTAAAGGAAGAGAGATAAAATAGAATGCTAGATAGTGATAACTTGGAAGTTACAGGAAACTGCATTATCATGCCCCTATTACTGAGGTATAAAACTATAAAAATAAATTACCATATCTATTAGGCCTCAATTTCCTCATCAATAAAACTGGAACAAGACTGGGTTAGATGAGATGTAACTGAAATGATATCTATGTAAGTTGCTTAATAGTGCTTAACAGTGTCTGGCACATAGCAGCTGTTATGTGAATGCCAATTTGCTCATTTTCCTCCCTTATTCATTAGTGAAAGGCAAAGATGTTCCATATTGTAGACTGTTCTTTCTACGCTAGTTAGAGAGTAGAAACATAGCTTGCTAGACATTTAGCTTCATAGACTTGAAAAAGGAATACTCAGCACTGGAAGAGAATTTTTAAAAGCCTAGAAAGATTTTCCTAATGCAAATTGTATCAGTGACCAACAAGAATGACAATAGAGATAAATCCTTGACTTGATTAACTTAGTGACCTGGAAAGGAATGTGTCTCATTCCAACAGCAGTGAACAGAAAAATCACTCCTTAAGGATTATATTCAACCTTCTAAAAATGCAGATTTCATTCCCTAACTCCCAAAAGCTACTCACTAGAATCCTGGACTAAGTATATAAAATGTTTCTTCTATTATTTCTTCAGTCTTAATTTGTGTGTAAGTATGTGTGTGTGATGGTGTGTTATCTGGAATAATGAAAGCAGTCAAGTAAAAGAGAATACAGAATATTAATTGATGATACAGGTGTGCATCCTGTCTTCTATTCCTTTACCAGGCTTTGGCATACGTGCTCAGCTCATCTCACCTCTAAAGAATAAAAGCAATTTTTTAGATATATGCTAACTCAATGTGATATCCCTAAAAGGATTATAATGGAAATAAAAGGGAATGATATATATATTTATATACTTGTATGCATATAAACTACATAAAACATATGTAGCTATGGATAAAATGGCATGTGTCCGCTCAAAGAATAGGGCAGCCATAGGATCATAAAAATTATTTGAAGAATATTTTGCTTTGGAGAAGTTTTATAACATTTCTTTTAAATATGGTAAAATTCCCAATATTTGAGAGGTCATAAAATAAGGAAAATGTACAGTGAAAAACTGTTAAAATATACATGTTTTGAAAAATATACATATATCATTTTTCTCTACAATTTTCTACATACCTACATAAAACTATTGAATTCCACAATGGAAATTCTACTGTTATTTTTTTTAAGCATTCTTATGGATAAGTTCAGCATAGTACATTTACTATATCAATAAATTCAACATTTAAATACAAAAATTTACAACAGACCATTACAATATTTTATCTTTACATCGATGTTCTCATAATCCTCCAAAAATTCTGACTGCACTCATTACAAAAAGACTAATGCCAAAAGAAAATACTTTTTTTTCCTCACATATAAAACACTGTAGAGACTTTATTTACTTCAACATGATTTTATAATCCTGCCTTAAGGATTGTGTGAAAAGAAAGATACTCATACATAGGAACAAATTCTGGTTCTACCATCTTGGAAAAATAATGAACCTCTATTAATTTTAGTTTCCTTAACTGTAATTTAAGAGTAATATAACCAGCCTCTTTGGGCAATATAAAAAGTAATGTTTGCAAAGTGTCTAGTGCAATGACTTGTATAGAGCAGGTACCCAATACTTATCATTCTTATTGTTTTTCAAAATGAAACTTTCAAAATGTTTTTGTAAATAATTTTCCTATTTTATATATATTCATATTTATATAACATTGAAAACATTGTTAATTCAGTATTTATATAAAACATATTCTATATCCACCATATATAAAATGAGATTTGGTGATAAAGCTATCATTAATCAGGTAATCAAGAAATTAAAACTAAACAAGTACAAGGGAGGACTTCCTTGTACTTGCTTAGTTTTAATTTCTAGGTTCTATGTACAAGGGAGACATACTGGGTTAGGTAGCCTTGTATGATGATATGCATGTTTATTCTGCAAGTTCACAACTTTTACTATACTCTTATTGTTTATGTATGTTCATATATGAATGATATACTTCAATAATTTTATTTAACATGAAAAAAAAGAACAAGGGAAACATATGTTATAAATTGAATATTTTGTTGTGAGAGGTATTCGTTGAAGTGTCTATGGATGCACTAAAAAAAGTAATAAGTAAATTCAACATTTTACCTAAAACTAAATAAACAATCCTGTATTTAGTGAGTTTAGAGTTCAAAGGGGATTATATTAACAGTAATAATAAAAATTAGTAATATATATTTTTAATTTACTTTATAACAAACACTGTGCTAAGTAATTTTCAGGATTATACAATTTAATCATCAAAATATCATCATGAAATTAACTACATGAAATAGGTATTATTATTCTTATCATTAATATTATTATTCCTTGTTTTCAAATGAGGAAATAGGTGAAGTGAGGTTAGCAGGAATATTTGAAATCAAGTTTACCTGACTTTGAAACCTTTAATGGCCACAGAATTCAATCTTCCTCTCAATATCATTTGGAAAAAACAGAATGCTTAAATGAAAATACTGTATAGCAATCAAAAAATATTTTTAAAAATTTGAAATATATCAATCAATCCAAAACAGGGAGTATTTAAAGAAAATAAAACATAATCCTTTTCTCTATCTTTGGTTAATTTGTTAAGAAAACAAACTTATCCTAGAAAAAAAGTCTTTTTTTTTTTTTTTAAGAGCCTGTCCAACCAGAATTCAAGAATGACAAAGGAAACCCCTGGCCATCATATGAAAAGGAAGCTTATAAATAAAGCATGGCTTCTTTTGCCAAGTGCTGACAAGTGGAAGCCAATAACAATTTTCTTTCAAAATGATTTATATGGGAAGCGGATGTAGCTCAAGCGGTTGAGCACCTGCTTCCCATGTATGAGGTCCCGGGTTCGATCCCCAGTACCTCCCTAAAAAAAAAAAAAAAGTTATATAAAAATAAGAAAATAGCTATTGAAAGTCTAATATGTGCAAGGTACTGAGGCAGGAGTCACTGGTATATAAATTAATTTTAAAAATTGTTCTAACCATCACAATTACTCCACAAAGGAGAGACAATTATGGAAAAATAAATAAAATAAAGGCTGATGAAAATGTGTTCCTTCCATAAATTCAAACAAAGGGAGAATAGCGTGAACAAGGGTTTGCTCACAAAAATCCCAATATACTGGCACTAAGTATCCCAGTATATTGGGGCTAAGTGTCCCAGTATAATGAGGCTAAATTATCTTAAAACAAACCAACAAAAACCAAAACAAAGCGATTAAAGCTAAATATGTAAACAAATCTTATGTGGGCACAAATATATTTTTCTCTTTCACATCACAGAGGTCATATTTAGCCTCCAAATGATCTGTTTTATAACTTATTCGCACAAGGTGGCATCTGTTAAAACCATGGTATCTGTGTTTAAAACACTTTATCTTGCTTTTTTTCCCTGTTCAAAAAAAAAAAGACTTAATTATTTCCTCGCCATATTATTTCTGCTTGTTGAACAGCTTTGGTTGGTGTTCTAATCTGATTATTTGATCACAGCAGGTTAAGTGATTCTAAGGAATAAGTTTGTTGAAAATAAAAAGAGGTGTTAACTATTCTGACTATTTCTTTCTTATAGAAGTAAAGATATTATACTCTGAATTGCTCCCTAGCTTCCAGCTGTCAGCAGGAAAGTCAGAAGTAATTTATTCGAGTATGTCTATTCTTCTTTAAAAAGCATGAAATATGGATGTACTCAATTATGTTTCCATGTAACCTGTAACAAAATGACTAAGTAGAAATTTAGATATTAAAATTATTAGAAAAGATGGACAATATTAATTAGAACTTAACATGGGCTATAAGACTGAAGTTAAAAAATTATGATTATGACCACATAATTCTGAATGAAAAAAATGTGGATTCATTCCCTTTATTTAACTCACTACAGAGAATATGATTTTATAATCTTTTTTTCATGAAATTTTATGACCTCTCTGCCACTTCAGTTTATAGTTGTTTCAATAAAAGCTTCAGCAAGGTACTATAATATATTTTATTAATTGAGCTAAGTAAATTTCCCTAATGAATCAGTCCTATTTTGGATGATAATATAATTTTGCAGAGGGAATTTAATTTTCATTTACCCTCTCCTATATCTGCAAACTTAACTCTTAAAATGTCCTTTCTGAGATCTTACAAGTTTTAAGAGTCAATTTCTGAACAAAGTAATTAAGTTCAGTTCTATTTTGGAGATTGTTTCTTCACTATTTTTTTTTCAAATTTTGTGCATTATCATATTATTTATTAAGATATTGATTATTCATATACTATATTAAACATCATTCCAGACCATATCTTTCTCGTAAGAAAGTTGTAAAGATCAAAGGTCTCAATAACCTATGATCTTAATGTTTAATAATCATCACAATAAACCTAACAGCTTTGGGGGAGGGGGTGTAGCAGTTTGATATTGTTTATGAATTCCAAAAATAGATATTGGATTGTATTTGTATACTGGTCTGTTCCTCCGGGTGTATTCGACTGCTACTAGATTCAGAGGTTTCACTTTTACTTTATTAAATGAAGATTAGGGCTTTTATTTGACCATGTCATTAAGGTTAAGTCCCCATCCCCTTGGTGGGGATAAAACAGACTCTCACACTGAAGTTAATAAATGGAGAAAGAGAACACAGAGAGTTTTAGTTTTGGATGCTGGAGCCCGGAGGAGAAAGCCGAGCTGTTTGCCTATAGTTTGCAGCTGAAGAGATGAGAGCCCTGAACAGCTGAGAAAGCTGGGAAAGAAACTAGCCCCAGGGAGAATGAGCCTTATGCTAGCCTACAGATGAGATCAGAAGGAACTGGGATCACAGGGCGTTAGGAGGAAGAGAAAGGCTGAACCCTCACACAGACAAGCAGCCATCTTGCTCCAACACGTGGCAACAGACTTTGGTGAGGAAAGTAACTTATGCTTTATGGCCTTGTGACTAAGTTTTTCCTCCAAATAAATACCCTTTATAAAAGTCAACAGATTTCTGGTATTTTGCATCAGCACCCCTTTGGCTGACTAATACAGGGGTTGACAGAAAATTTGGTTAATAATGAATTTTCTATTTCAGAACAAAGACATTTTAAATTACTATTTCTTCCATTTCTAAACTTATTGTAATCACATAGGGAATTATATCACCATTGTTTTTGGTCTCTTGGCTGCTTTCAATAACCAGATTATGTTCAGGACAAGAGTACACAAAATGACTGGCTTAGAGCATGTTTTTAATTCAAGCAAGGCTCATACTATTTTAAAAAATTTTACCTCACATATATGGGACATAAAAGCAAACAAAGCAAGGAAGAAGGATAATTGAAGAAACTTTCAAACTGAGTTTTTGGTCAAAGAAATTTACTGAGGTGAGTAAAAATCAAAATATTGACATTTAAGTGTTGCTTTGACCTCTGATCACTTCACCAATCCAAAATAATTTAAGCATATAAGCAATATTTTCCCCTATATAAAAAGGAAATAATCATACTGATCCTGCCTTGCTTAACTCAGAGTAATTTTGACGCCTAAATTAAAAAACCCTGTGTGCATAGAATATGTTGGAAACTGAAATGCAGAATATAAACATTAATATCAAATATTTGTAATAGTTGTAAGAGGGGGAGGATTATAGCAAAAGATTAAAACCTGGTATACAATGGTCACTAAAAATAGATATACTCTAATAAAAATGACTGCCAAATTAAGTAATTATTCTTCTTTCTTCATTCCAATTAAGAGATTTTTCCCAATTTACATAAATAAAATGAAGTGCTCTTACTGCATTGTTTGATCAGTTTTGACAAATGTGCATATTTGTCTAATTCACACCACTATGAAACACTGGTATCTCTATTGCCTTAGTTCTCCCATGCTCTTTCCACTCAGTCCTCCTTCCACCACACCCAAAGAAACAACTGATCTGATTTCTATTCCAAGAAATAATATAGTATATACTTTTTGGTTTCTGGCTTCTTTCACTCAACATTGTGTTTTTTGATAGTCTTTCATTTTGTTGCATGAATCACAACAGTTTCTTCCTTTTTATTGCTGGTAGTCTACTGTATGAATATAACACAGTTTGTCCATTCTCCTATGGATGAACACCTAGATTATTTCCAGATTTTTGCTACTGTCAATACAGCTGATAGGAACATTCTTTTACAAGTATTTTTTGTGGATGTAAGTTTGAATTTTTCATGGATAAACACTTAGGACTAAAATTACTAGGTTATAGAATAAATGTATGTTAATCTTGATAAGAAACGTCTGAACAATTATTATCCAGTCATAAAATTTCAGCCTGTGAATTGTGTTTTATCCATTTTCATGCAACGCAATTAGTATAATGTTTGGATTTAAGTTAATTATCTGGGTGTTTGATTTCCTTTCACCCAATATGTGCTTTATTCCTCTATTCCTTCTTTCTGCCTTGTTTTAGAGATGGATGAACCTAGTATTTTTAGATTTTCATTTTTACATCCTTTACTGTCTTTTTAATTTATGTCTCTCTATGCTGTTTTTAGTTTTTACTCAAAACATTACAATATGCATTTCATTTCAGTCTACTTTAAAAATATTCTATTACTTCCTGAGAAACAAAAAGACCTTAAGACAGTATACATCTAACTATCACCCTCTCATCCTTGTGCTTTCATTGTAATATGTTTTACTTCTATATATGTGAGGAACAATTATATATTATTTTCCTTTGATCAGACAAATATCTTAAATAAGATTAATATGCTATGGATGTATATGCATATTATATAAACATATATATTTATATATACATACTTTGCCACATATTATATAAAAATATCCCTACATAAATATTCCTATATATATTTGTACATATATAACATATATATGTAAATATTTCCATGTATGTATATATATTTTTAAGTTCCTTTGTATTTATTGATATATGACTTTCTGATGCTCTTCATTCCTTCCTGTATAATCAGATTTATAACTGGCATAAATTCACATCAACCTTTACAACTTCTTTATTTTTAAATATTTGTTTATTAAGCAGTTTTATTGAGATATAGTCACATACCATATGACCTATCCAAAGTGTAAATATAATCAATGGCTTTTAGTACATTCATCATCTCAAAATTTTAGAACAATTTCATTACTCCAAAAAGAAAGACTCCACACCCCTTAGCACTCCTTCCTCAGCCCTACATAACAACTAATCTAATTTCATCTTCATAAATTGATTTATATTTACATTTTATATAAATGGAATCATACAATGTAGTTCTCTGTGCCTGGTCTCCTTCACTTAGTAAAATGTTTTTGTTTTCTGATATTAATATTTTAGAGTATTAACCTATATTTATTCAGCTTCAAATAAAAATGGTCTTATCTATGCAATTTTACCCATATTTGTATTTCACATAATACATTTATATTTCACAAATATATCTAGTTTGTAATAGAGCAATCATACAGTTATGTGCCCTTTTGTGTCTGGCTTGCTATATTCAACATAATGTCCTTCAGGTTCATCCATGTTGTCATAGGTTTCATGACTTCATTTCTTCTTACTGCTGCATAATATTCCATCGTGTGTATACTCCACAATTTGTTTATCCATTCATCAGTTGATGGACACCTGGGTTGTTTCCAGTTTTGGGCTATCATGAATAATGCTGCTATGAACATTGGGTGCATATATCTATTCATGTCACTGCTCTCAGTTCTTCTGGGTATATACCTAGCAATGGTATTGCCGGGTCCCATGGCAAGTCTAAATTCAACTTCCTTAGGAACTTCCAAACAGTTCTCCACAGTGGCTGTACCATTCTACATTCCCATCAAGAGTGAATAAGCATTCCTATCTCTCCTCATCCTCTCCAACATTTGTAGGTTTCTGACTTTTTAATAGTGGCCAGTCTAATAGATGTGAAATGATATCGCATTGTAGTTTTGATTTGCATTTCCCTAATCACTAGTGATGTTAAACATTTTTTCATGTATTTCTTCATCATTTGTATTTCTTCTTTGGACAGCTGTCTTTTAAAGCCTTTTACCCATTTTTTAAATGGATAGTTTGTCTTTTTATTGTTGAGTTGTATGATCTCCTTATGTATCATGGATATTAAACCCTTATCAGATATGTGATTGCCAAATATTTTCTCCCATTGAGTCAGCTGCATTTTCAGTCCTTTGACAAAGCCCTTTGAGTTGTAAGTGTTGAATTTTGAGGAGGTCCCATTTATCTATTTTTTCTTTTGTTGCTCGTGCTTTGGGCTTTGGGCGTAAGGTTTAAGAATCTACTGCCTACCACAAGATCTTGAACATGTTTTCCTATACTTTTTTCTAGGAGTTTTATGGTTGGTGTTTTTATATTTATGTCCTTGACCTCTTTTGAGTTAATTTTTGTGTAAGGTATGAGATAGGGGTCTTCTTTCTTTCTTTTGGATATGGCTATCCAGTTTTCCAAGCACCATTTTTTTGAATAGACTGTTCTGGCCCAGCTGGGTGTGCTTAACAGCCTTGTCAAAAATCACTTGACTGTAGATCTGAGAGTCAATTTCTGAGTTCTCGATTCAGTTCCATTGGTCAATCTGTCTATTCTTATGCCAGTACCATGCTGTTTTTACCACTTAGCTAAGTAATATGCATTACAGTCAGAAAGTGAGAGTCCTCCAACTTTGTTCTTCATTTTTAAGATATTTTTGCTATTCGGGGCCCTTTACTCTTCCAAATAAATTTCAATATAGGATTTTCAACTTCTCCAAAAAAGGCTATTGGGATTTTTATTGGGATTGCATTGAATCTGTAAATCAGTTTGGGTAGAATTGACATCTTAAAGATACTTAGTCTTACAATCCATAAACATGGAATATCCTTCCATTTATTTAAGTCTTCTTTGGTTTCTCTTTTAGCAATGTTTTGTAGTTTTCTGAAAACAGGTCCTTTATGTACTTGGTTAAGTTTATTCCTAAATATTTGATTGTTTTAGTTGCTATTATAAATGGATTTTTTTCTGATGTCCTCCTCAGAATTCACATCAATAGTATATAGAAATGCTATTGATTTTTGCATATTAATCCTGTATCCCACCACTTTGATGAACTTGTCTATTAATTCGATGATTAATAGCCACTTTAATGATACTTGTCTATTAGTATCGATGTTGTGGATTCTTTGGATTTTCTAGATATAGGATCATGTCCTCAGCAAATAGTGAAAGCTTTACTTCTTCCTTTCCTATTTGGGTGCCTTTTATTTCTTTGTCTAGCCATATTATTCCAGCTAGAACATCTAGCACAATATTGAATAATACTGGTGACAGTGGGCATCCTTGTCTTGTTCCTAATCTCAGTGGAAAAGCTTTCAGTCTTTCACCATTGAGTACAATGCTAGTTGTAGGTTTTTCATATATGCACTTTACCATATTGAGAAAGCTTCCTTCTATTCCTATCTTTTGGAGCATTTTTATTTAAAAAATGGTGCTGTATTTTGTCAAATACCTTTTTTGCATCAATCAAGAGGAACTTGTGATTTTTCTTCTTCAATTTATCAATGTGGTTTGTTATGCTAATTGATTTTATGTTTAACCATCCTTGCATACCTGGGATAAAACCCACTTGATCATGGTGTATAATTCTTTTAATGTGCTTTTGGGTTCTACTTGCAAGTATTTTGTTGAGGATTTTTGCACCTATATTCATTAGAGATATTGGTGTGTAATTTTCTTTTTTCGTAGTATCTTTATCTGGTTTTGGTATTGGGGTGATGTTGGCTTCATAGAAGGAGTTTGGTAGCATTCTTTCCTGTTCAGTTTTTTGGAAGAGCTTGAGCAAGATCAGTATTAGGTCATCTTTGAATGACTGGTAGAACTCACCTGTGAAGCCATCTGGTCCTGGGCTTTTCATCTTTGGGAGGATTTTGATGCTTGTCCAAACTCTTCACCTGTGACTGGTTTGTTGAAGTCTTCTATTTCTTCTAGGATCAGTTTAGGTGGTTTGTTTCCAGTAATTTGTCCATCTCGTCTACATTTTCTAGGTTTTTGGTATACAGTTGTTCCTAGTATTCTCTTCTGATCTCTTTTATTTCTGCAAGGTCACTGGTAATGTCCCCCCTCTCATTTCTGATTTTATTTATTTGCATATTCTCTCTTTATTTGCCAGTCTAGCTAAAAGTTTGTTGATTTTGTTGATCTTCTCAAAGAACCATCTTTGGTTTTGTTGATTCTATTGTTTTTTTGTCCTCAATTTCATTTATTTCTGCTCTGATCTTTACTATTTCTTTCCTTCAGCTTGTTTTGGGATTAGCTTGCTGTTCTTTTTCTAGTTTCTCCAGGTGTGCAGTTAGGTCTTCAATTTTAGCTCTTTCTTCTTTTTTAATGTAAGCATTGAGGGTTATAAATATCCCTCTCCACTCTGTCTTTGCAGTGTCCCACAGGTTTTGATGTGTTGTGTTCACATTTTCATTCATCTCAAAATATTTGCTGAATTCTCTTGCAGTTTTTTCTTTGACCCACTGATTATTGAAGAGTGTCTTGTTTAATCTCCATATATTTATGAATTTTCCCTTTTTTCATCCATTATTGCTTTCTAGCTTTGTTTCGTTATGATCAGAGAAAGTGTTTTGTATAATTTCAATCTTTTTAAATTTATTTAGACTTGTCTTGTGACCCAACATATGGTCTATCTTGGAGAAGGATCCATGGGCACTTGAAAAGAATGTATACCCTGCTGTTTTGGGGTGCAATGCTCTATAGATATCTCTTAGGTTTAGTTCATTTATCATATTACTAAAGCTCTCTGTTTCCTTATTTATCCTCTGTGCAGATGTTCTAGCCAATACTGAGAGTGGTGTACTAAAGTGTTCCAATTATTATAATAGCACATCTCTTTCTCAACTTCAGCTTTGCCAGTGTGTGCCTCATATATCTTGGGGCACTGAGGTTAGGTGCATAAATATTTAGTATATTTATTTCTTCTTGCTGAAATGCCCCTTTTATTAATATATAATGACCTTCTTCATCTCTTATAACAGTTTTGCATGTAAAATCTATTTTTTCTGAAATTAGTATCACTACTCAGCTCTTTTTTGGTTACTATTTGTGTGGAATATCTTTTTCCATCCTTTCACTTTTAAACTGGTTGTGTTTTTACATCTGATGTGAGTCTCTTTTAGACAACATATAAATGGCTCATATTTTTTTTATACATTCTATCAGTCTATGTCTTTTGATTGAGGAGTTCAAGCCATTAACACTCAATGTTACTACTGTAAATGCATTACTTACTTCATCCATTTTGACTTTGGCTTTCTGTTGTCATATTATACTTTTGTATATCTTTTTAACCTTTAATTTACCCTTTCTAATAATCTTCATTTCTATACTCTTCTCCAAGTCTCTTGCCATTGTTTTCTCCTTTCAGGCTCCAGCACTCCCTTTAGTATTCCTTGTAATTCTGGTCTTTTGGTAACATATTCTATTAGTTTTTGGTTGTCTGTGAAGACTTTGAACTTCTCTTCATTTTTGAAGAACAGCTTTGCTGGATACAGAATTCTTGGCTGGCAGTTTTTCTCTTTCAGTATCTTAAATACATCATACCACTTCCTTCTCTCCTCCATAGTTTCTTATGAGAGGTCGACATTTAATCTTATCAAGCTTCCCTTGAATGTGATGCTTTGATTTTCTCTTGCTGCTTTCAGAATCTTCTCTTTATCTCTGATATTTGTCATTCTGAATAGTAGGTGTCTCAGCGTCAGTCTATTCGGAATTATTCTGTTTGGGGTGTGTTGTCCTTCTTGGATATTAATATTTATGTTCTTCATAAGGATAAGGAAATTTTCAGTCATTCCTCAAATATTCTTTCTGCCCCTTATTGATTTTCTTCTCCTTCTGGGACACCAATAATGCATATGTTTTTGCATTTCAAGTTGTCACTCAATTCCCTGAGACCCTGGTCCATTTTTTACATTATTATTTTCCTCTTCTCCTGTCTTTTACAGTTCAGATGTTCTGTCTTCAAAAATCACTAATTCTGTCTTTGAGCAATTCAGATCTGCTCTTATGTGTCTCTAATGTAGTTTTAATCTCATCCATTGTGTCTTTCATTCCCATAAGATCTGTTACTTTTCTTTGCAGACTTTCAAATTGTTCTTTCTGCTCACCCAGTGTCTTCTTAATATCCCTTATCTCTTTAGTCATATTTTCTTTTTAAATCTTTAAATTGATTTAGGAGAGTGGTGTGATTATCATTGGTTAATTGTCTTAAATCCTATATCTCTTCAGGATATTTGGTTAGTTCCTTTGGCTGAGCCATCTCTTTCTGTTTCCTAGTATAGCTTGTAATTTTTTGCTGATGTCTAGGCATCTGAATATGTTGGTGAATTTACACTGATGGCCAATTTCTCTCTCTTGCCTATTACTATTTTTTCACAGATCTTCTTTGATATTTGGTTCAACTTATCCTAAGTGTTTAAAATCGCCCAGCTTAAGTTATCAAAATCATGTCAGGGACTCACTAATGGGGCACAGATTTTCTCCCATAAGTAAGAGAACAGAAAGACCCAATTGCCCTTTTTGTTCATGCAATTTCCAGACCAGCCTGAAGATGTTGCTCATTGGTGCACTTTCCCACAGAGGCGTGTCTTTCAGTTTTCTTTTGTTTTATACTGGCCAGAGGGGAGATTCAAAGCAGACTCCACTGACCAAATTCACTGAAGAAAAGCCCCCCCAACTCCCTCTCCCTTTTCCCTTGTAATAACTGACAGGGAGGATAGATGTCTACTCCCCTCTCAGTCAGCTGCAATGAGCCAGGGGTTTTACCCCCACATAATATGTTGGGGGTGGGGGAGTGGAGCCCTTCCCCGAGGCCTGGAGGTTTAGTAACTCACAATTTGTTGTTTCGGGTTCTTTGTCTCTCTGTCCCTCTCCCTCCTGGAAGTTGTGAAGCACTGTACTGGTCTACTGACCCCCAAAGCAGGTACCTCAGGCAGCTTTTGGCTTTCTCTCTGTTGTTTTTGTGAAAGAGCTGAGCCATGTCTGCCTAATCCAACACCATCTTCCACAATCCTTCCTTACAAATTCTTTTAACATTTCTGTAGTGTAGGTCTCTTGATGACAAATTCAGGTTTTGTTTTGTTTTTAACTTTAAAAAAATACATTTATTCTGCCTTCTTTTTAAGAAATATTTTCATAGAATACAAATTCTAGGTTGACAGATTTTCTTACAGAACTTTAAAGATGCTATTCCATTTTCTTATGGCATCTATTACAACTGATGATAAACTAGCGATTTATATCCCTTATCTTGTATTTAATGTGCTTTCCTCTGGCTACTTTCATGATTTTTCTTCATCTTTGACCTTCAGAGTTCAGTTATGGTATGCCTAGATATATTCTTCTTTGTATTTATCCTGGTTGCAGTTCTCTGACTTTTGATATCTGTAGGTTTCTGTCTTTCATGAATTTTAAGAAATCGTGGTTATTATTACTTCTGGTATTTTTCTCCCATTTGCTCTCACTTTTCCTCCTGGGACTCCATTAAAAATAGTACCACAGATATCTGTAATTCTGTTATATTTCTTTTTTTTTTTTCTCTTCTCTTCATTTCAAATTAGAAAAATTCTATTGGTCTGTTGTTTGTCAGGCTCAATGATTTTTTTTCTTTCCTGTGATTCAAATTTCTGATATTTCCCATGAGAATATTGTTCATTTTCAATATTGTAATTTTCATTTGATTATTTTTTATAGTTTGCATCTATCTTCTGAAATTCACCATCTATTTATGCATGCTGTATACCTTTTCCAGCAGTACAGTATATCACAGGTAATTTAAAGTCCCTGTCTGTTCATTTTAACATCTGGGCCATATCTGGGTAAGGTTCTACTGAATTTTCATCTCTTGGCAATGGATCATATATTCTTGCTTCTTTGTATATTGTCGTGTTTTGATTGAATGTGAACATCGTGTATAAAAGAACAAAGACTAAGGTAAATAACATTTACTCATAGAAAAGAGCACATCTAAATCAAACAGGTTGTCAGTATAACTAGTTGAGTCAATCTAGTGTATAGTTTAGAAGGGTCTGGGCTTTGTTTTAGTTTTAATTACACTCAGTTCTACATAGGCTTAAATCTTGAGGACAAAATCAGAACCCTCTCTTAACAGGGCTTGAGAGCCTTTGTCCCAGTTCTCCTGCTCTGTCCTCAGATGCCTCAGAAGTACATGTCAGCCTTCCTCTCCCTGCCTTAGTGGTATAGGGTCACATTTTGGCATAGTATAAGGCCCAGAATGGTTGCAGGATTTCTCTCAGTTCTTATCTCTGCCCTCAGAGCACTGGCACCAATTGCTGCCCCATCTTTAGACTTCATTTAGCAGTGTGCAACTGGGCTTTGGAGGGCTTCTCTCAACTTTCCTCTCCTCCTTTAGTAAAAGACAGACTCTGGCTTACACAATGGGGAGTGCCTCTGGGGCTTCTCTTGGTTCTCTACATTTCCCTCAGACTTTAGCAGCGTGCAAGGAAAGTCTTAGTTCTCAAGCCCCTCCCTCCTGGCTCGTCTTAAGGTCCAGGCTTGTGTGTATGCACCTCAGAGAAGGGAGAATCTCTCAGCTCTCTTGCAACTTTTCCTGTGATAGACTGCCTCTGCCCCCTGCTCAATGTAAGTCTCAGAATGCAGAAGCATCCCTCTTAGTTCTCCTTTTTCCCTTTTTCCCTAAGTCTGGTGTGCCTGCCACTAATAGCTCTCTTGCCTAAACCTACCCCAGTCTTTCCCATGAGTACCTGGTGAAGACCAATGGAAGAGAAATGGGAGTGGATATAGATTCCATTTGTGTCTGGAGCTCCTAGGTACTCTAAACTCTCACATGAGCACATTTTCAGCCTTTAAAATACATATTTTTTAAGTTCAGCTGTTTTATTTTTATCATATTTACAGTGACTTCTTCATCTTCCAGCATTGGAATAATGAAAGCAGTTATAGGAACTGTACATCTTAGGAGAGTCTTGTCAAATATTGGATTTTAATTTATTAAATTATTTTGTGGCCTTACCCATTGGTGGGCTAAAATAATTATGATTTTGTAGGTTATTCAGGTTGTTTTCATTGTTAGGGTTGGATGGAAATTCTCCTGCAACTTTCTACATAATGAATAGAAACAGCAACCCCCATCACATTTCTTTTTAACTGCCCTTTCTCATTTACATAGCTGTTTCTCTTCCCTTTAATTTCCCTTTATTCTTCATGGTATTCCAGGGTTTCAATATAGTTTGAGGATTTCATTCCTTTTTTCATAGCTATCAATTTTCAAGTGTTTACTAGGCAGACACAAGGTGTTAAGTGTATTACCCATACTTTGTTATTTAATTTTCAGAACCCTACAAAGAAAACATTGTAATGGTACTCCCTTTACAGATAAGAAAACTGAGTCTTAAGTAACTTGGACAAGGTCAAATCCAGGTAATCATACTTTCTCACAAACTCTTGACTATATACTGCTCTTATTTCCTAAAACACCAATATGTGTTTCTTCTCTGTGTTCCTAGAAGGTATGAAATTATATCCTTACAGAATGCTATACCCTAGAAGTTATTTGCAATTAGCATTAGTCTTGGAATTCTGTGCACTTTATTTTTGCATTAGGAAAGGGGCACGCAAAGGATAAAATAAACTTGTAACTGTAAATGAAATAGATGTCAAGCCTAAGAGAGTACACCAAAACAATACTCATACTTTAAAACCAGAAACTGCAGCACGAGTCCTATTTTACCAAATTATTACAGGAGTAAAGGAGTAAGAAAAACTGGCTTAGGAGCCCCAACTATCTGTATGTGTGTGAGGATACAAGGTAAGTCTCTTCAGTTTGCAGTTCAGTCCTTTGTTAAATGGATAATAATATCTATAATCAGGTTGCTGTGAAGACCAAATAAGATATGTGATGGTACGTTTGAAAATCTGTAAATCACTTCTCAAATGTAAGATATGAGCATTATCATTATTACTGGGAAGTCCCACTTTGAAAGCTCTCAATGTTATTTACTTAAAAAGGAACTAATGAGTCTTTTAAAATGTCAATAGCTTGAACTCACAGGCAATACATCAATGCCACTCCAATATGGCACATCAACTAAAGTGAAAAGCATTCTGGAAGCCCAGAGGGGTAATTTCCCTCAGTCAATAATTACAATATATTTATAAGTTATATTTATACCCTATAAATAAAGCCACAAGAATTATGTGCAATTATCCTTAGCAAGAGAAATAAAATAAGCACAAGAACAGAAAAGTTGTTTGGGGAAATGAGGCTTTGAAAAGGGAGAGAATAATTAACTTCCAGTATACAATATCAAGAACCAGAGTCTAGGTTAGAATATGACAGTAGTTCATTTTGAATCATGGACTTAACAGGCATGACACCAGTCTGTACATCCAAAGAGTGAACAAAGATTATTCCTAAGCTTCCACAGTCAGGTAAAGAAAAAAAAATTGGAAAGAGCAATAGAAAGGGCAGTTCTCTCATTGATTTTTAAACAATATATGCTATGATGACTACTATTTCTTCCTTTCATTAACTTGAAGGACAAAGTTAATGTTAATGGAGATTTAAAGACAATAAGGTATTCTCATTCTGAATGTGACTTTCACGATATTTATATAGACATTTTATTTAACTTGGTAAAACTATTACAGCTTGAAAATTTTTAGTACACAAAAATAAATGTTTTTCTGAGTAGAAATTTTTAAAATGGTAAAATCATTTCCTAGCATTCATTTTAAGTAAAATAGTATATTTAGATGTCAGAAAATCAGAAAATTAAGGAAATAATAATCAAAATTAATTGCAGTGGGGGCCGATGTGACTCAGTGGTTGAGCGCTGGCTTCCATCATACAAGGTCCTAGGTTCATTCCCTGGCCTAATACCTCAAAACAAACAAACAAACAAACAAATAAATAAATAATAAAAAATTAATTATAGTTTGAGTTGTCCTAACAGACTATTAGCAATTGCTTATATTTTACTTTGTATATGTGCTATAAGAAGTAGTCTACATATTGTTTCTTATTTCCCTTTAAAGGCACCTCACTGACCTAGGTATAAAAATAGTTTTTAAGAAAAATAATACTAATTAAATTGCTCTTTTTAAAATTAAGTTGAGCTTATTTTAAGTGTCTAACAAGTATGATTGTATTTTAGCATTTACTGCTTATTTACTTAAACTCATTTTCTCCTTTAGATAATCTAATCAACAGACATTTAGTAATCATTTTCTATATGCCCATTACATGCTACTGTTTTATGTCTGTTATTTCAAAAGCAATGTATAGGATGGCGAGCCATGAAAAGACAATAAACAAAAAGAAGCAATTAGGTTAGGAAATACTTCTAACAGTCTATGTCAGTATTTCTCAAAAACGGATCTACAGAGCACCAGAGTCTCATTAAATATTAGTATGTATTCCATGATAAAAGGGTTCATTAGTCAAATGCTTTAAAGAAATGCTGGGTCAATCAACATTAAGCAGTTTTCTTTATTGTAGCACAATGCACACTTTGAATCTCCAAGAGGTGCAGACTATGCAGCTCTCTCAAAGTTATTTCACCTTAGAAATGTTTCATTATTTTTTTTTCTGGAACACCAATTAATATATCACTAGATATGGCTTCCAAATAACTGAATTTAGAAAGTTTCGATCTAGGTAAAATCAGATTAGGAGGATGTCACTAGAAATACTGAGGAAGGTACAAGTTCATTAAGCAATGGTGAGGAACAACAACAAACAGTATAGAAAAGGAACATGAAAGGAGACTAGTCAAAGATAATTCCAAAAGTTTTTATCTTGGGTGATGGGAAAATAATGGAATTCTCAACATAAATTGACATACTAGCAAAGCACACCTGCATTACTTTCAATTATTCATTCAAAATATTTACTTTGCATTCAGGATTACTTAGGATAGGAATATAGCTAGTGAAGGAAAACTACAAGTCTTTCTATTACAACCATAATAGTTTAAAGACTGATCTAAGATATCCTTTAAAAGACAATGTAAGGAGACATCTTTCAGGGTATTTACCCACCTCTTCTTTGAGAACTACTATTTTTCTCCCCAACCATAAAATGATTCCATATTTACATAAGGCTTTGCACATGTTCATATATCCAATTTGTGACTGATATTTATAGCCTAACTCGAATGATCCTTCCTGGGAATCTGGTTAGCCAGCTTAGGCTGATTTCTTAAGTTGCAGACATATAAACATGACTTCTATAGGATTTTTTTTTTTTTTTTTTTTTTTTTTTTTTTTTTTTTTGCCATCTGCATACATTAGCCACAAGAAACATTTCTGAGCAAAATAATACATTGAGAAAAAGAGTGAGGGAGAGTAAGAGGAAAGACAGAATTAGAGAATGAGAATGTAACTTTCTGGATCCCTGATGTCTTTATAGTTCTTTGTTCCAATACAATGTAAAGTCAGCTGTCATCACAATATTTTTCCAAAAATTTTTCTTTTTTGTTCAATCTAGTCATTATTGAATTTCTATTACTTGCAAAAAAAGACCAATGATTAAAGGAGAAATGTTATGAATAATATTACATACATGAAATCCTGATAATGTCAACAGTTAAAAATTACTTCAGCTTTTTAAATAGCATACATCAGGTAGAAAATACACCTGAAATATTACATATGTAAAAACATACCATAGGAATTTAATGACAAATTCAATTCAGAAAATTGTGATAATATATTGTTCCAATCTATATAGCTATTTTAAATTCCATAAAAAGTAAAATATCCTTGGAAGTACAGATTTCACAGCAGTAATCTTTCACATTTAAACAAGCTAGGTATGCAAAATACATAGATGAAGAGATCTGTCATGTTGCTCTCACTCTGGGGTGTTAAAATGGCAGTACTGGGAGGCATTTGCCCAAAGATTGGCAGGAATTCTGTCAACGACTTAGCATAGTAATTGATGGGAAATCCAGAATGTTTAGACAGAATTGATTAGAATTAGTCTCTACAGAATATCATGCCAGCACATGGATACAATTAGGACACATGTTCAATGCAATGACTCTGATTCTGGCAATCCGCATTATGATTTTTGGATGAATTCAAATTACTTGTAATTTTTTTAAAATGGAGAAAAAACATACAGTGCAACTTTAGATACTAATAATTGATGGCCTTGAATAAACAAGATAAAAATTTATGTTGTTGAACAGCAAATACAAAGTAATAATGGGGTCAGAAATAACAAATCTCACTACATTGCCATGAAGATACAAAATTTTCCCTACTAATTTCTAATAGTATTAGTAACAATAGTTTCTTTGGAACATGAAAAAATATTTTCTTTTTCCTAGCACTTTTAAGCCAGAGGTTCCCAAAGAGAGTCTCCATCTGTATATGAAAAATTACACTAATTCTCACCTTGCTGATCTGCAAAGCATATCATTCTCACAAAATTCTCACTTGTCTTCTCAGCATTTATTTTTCAGCCAAGTGCGGTAGCAAGGTCTCACATTACCTATACTAGGAGGCTCTCATGGAAGCAAAATTGTATTTGCTTTGTAGGAATAGATGCTATGTAAACAAAAAGTGCCCCTACCATGAAGGGCCAGCACTTATTCTCTGAGGGTTTTATATACTATCAAAAAGAGCAAAATCTAACTTCATTTTTTAACAAAAAGATTATTTTACATCAGAGCTACCCTTAAGCTATGTTTCAAAGTAGGAAAAGTTGAGTTTTGGCAAAGCAGTTTCCAACCTCTTTATAACCATCTCTTTGATACCTTCAAAACTTAAAAAATAAAAAATGAAGAGATAATCTGAAGGGAAAGATAACCAACCATCTTTCATGTGAGGGAAGCACACCAAAACTTTCCAAATAGGGAGGCTAAAATGTCAAGCTTTGGCTTAGACTCCCATCCTTCATTTATAATTAAAGTTATCTTCAGTAAGTTGAATAATGCTAAACGAAATTGCTTACTGAACTCAGACATGAGTAAGCCACATTATAGAAAATCAACACTCTCCAAGAACTCCTTTATTTTAAAGCAAATACTTTGTCAGAGAATCCTAAATATAAATTTGTTTCATCCTACTGATCATTCAGTCACCGTAGTGGTAGTAGGTCGGGCCAGCTTGGCTCAGCAGATTCGCAGTGCAGAATAGTAAGAGCAGAGAGACTCTGGGATCAGGCTGCTTAGATTTATATGTAGGCTTCACCTCTTACTAGCTGTGTCATTACTGGCCCAGTTATTTAACCTCTTTGCGCCCATTTCTCTTAATGTAATATGAGATAACAGTACTTACACATAAGGGATGTTAAAGAACTAAGTAAATTAATAGCAAGCCTTGCACACAGCCAAGTTATGTAAGTATTAGATGCTATCATCATCATCCTATGTGATCCTTCCTAACATATGGCGTAAACTCCAAGGAGAGCTTGTGATATTGAAATACACAATATTACTGTGTAATACTGACCAATTTGATTTTAAGAGCTCCTGTTCTCTACATTCGTTCTATATCTACTCTATTTTATCTCCTCATTTCTTCACTCCAATCCCTAGTTCCACCAAATCACAAAATATATGACAATGACTCAAAGTTAATCTTCACAAGTAATATATTCATATTTTAACAGGAGCTTTAATTCAAATGAAGGATATAATTTGTTGGGAACTTAGGGCAATAAAAGAAGGAATGGTAGGCTAAAGAAGCCACTGTCTTCTCTAGGGTACCCCAACTCTGCCATTTATTCTGCCTATTTTTCAATGTTATCTTTAATTATATTTTCAAACCAATAGCACATTTCATCAACATTGAAGGAAAATAGCTATGTTTCTGAAAAGATGAGAATGACGATTTTTAATAAGCTATTAAGTAGAAAAGATACATTTTAAACAAGACAAACCAAATATAAGGTCAAGCAGAGATGCAAATTTCTGCAGTATAGAACTAAAACTTTCCTTAACACATTAGGGAAATGATAATAAAAAATTTAATCAGAAGCAACAAGGACAGTAGGTTCTTTTAATTTCTTTGAGAAAAGCATGTCCAGATTAATATCATGAATTGATGCAGTATATAATAGTTTAAGTTGAACAAATAGAAAGGCAGACATTTAATTAAATAAACGAGATAAGTCAAAAGTGAATAGAGAATTGGGGCCTGATGAAGACGGTGGAGGGCTCCATCTGCCCACAGAAGCTTTGAACAAACAGTGAAAACTGACAGAAACATCTTTCTAAAAGCTCCAGAAAACAGTTAAAGGATTGCAGTAACAAAGCAAGCTCCAAATAAAAAAAAGGGGGGGCCACTTAAAAGCAGGAGGATCTCATGGCGCTCTGGCTGATCCTTCCCCATCCCCTTATTGGCTCAGTGCAGGGCCAGTCCACAGTCTCAGTGCAGATCCCCGGTCCTGCTTCCCGAGGGAACAGGTACATCTGGCGCAGTCTTGCTGGTGGTGGCCTGAAGGACTCACTGTCCCAGAACTTGTCCTATGTATTAGAAGTCAGTTCCCCAATCTCTCCTACAAAACACCATGGACAAGCAGTCAAGTCATACTGCCTGGAGTAAGGGACTGCTGACAGCAGTACATACAGTGCAGTGCCAGGACCAGGACCGTGAGGACACTGAATTCTGCGGAAGAGGGGACAATTGTCTCCATGTAAATGGGAAAACTCCTAGAGCCACTGCATGCCCAAGAAAAGAAGCATGTGCAAAAAAATAAGGGAGTCCCCTATGCTTTGGCCTGGAGCTATTCTCTAAATTCTTTGTGTGAATAGACCCTGAAAGAGGGAGCCCCCATAGGTCGATCTTCAAAGACTGGGAAAGGTGTTTTCCTTTTTACCTTCTTGTGTTTTGTTTTGTTTTTGTTAGCTCTTGGTGTTCAAGGAGAGCTCTGACATAACACTAGCTTAAGGAACAGATGCTTCAGTGTCCATATTCCAGCGATAACACAAAAACATCAAAATGCCCAGGTATTAAAAAAGATTACAAAACATTAAAGGAAACAGGAAGTGATGGCCCAGGCAAAGGTGAAGATTAAAGCATTAGAAACCAGGAATGAAGAGGACTATACCTCCCCCTTACTGTTGGACTCCATCTACCCTGGTTCCTGGCCCTTCCTCAAACACAGCAAGCACATTCCTTACTAAGAGCTCCAGCAAATGCTTTTTCTTCTGGGAACCATCTGTTCTTTCAGGACTTCTATCCAATGTTATCATTTTAGCAAGGACTTTTCTGAACATCCTATATAAAATAGGAATCTGTCCTATCATATCCACAAACAAATATACTTTATCTGGTTTGTCCACTGCTTTATCCCAGTGCCAAGAACACTGCTTGGCATATACCAAACACAATAAAAACTTGTTGAATGACTGACTGGATGAAAAACAATACTGAAATCTTTACCTTAATGTAATTACATCTAAGGTTCAAAGTTCATATGGCATTATTCAAGCCCTTTTATTTTGTATGTGTAAGCCATCCAGTCAACTTTTCAGAATAATTTGTAGTTTTCTAATTCAAGAAAAAAAAATAAGTTAAATATACTTCAAAAACAATTACATACATGCAACATTTGAATTTATTATAAAAGGCAAAAATGTATTATAAAGTATCTGAAAAAGGGTACATGAATGATGAATATCTAGTATCTAGTATGATAGTGTAATTTTCAAAAAGATATTTTATAAGCTTTTAATGTGTGTCTTAACTATATATAACAAATCATGTAAGCTGCTTTTTGGGTCCCTTTAGCAAATAAAATTTAAGTTTTTATGGTAAATCTCATCATGACAATTATTTTTGTTCATTTCAAAGTCTCAAAGACATTTCATGTTTATTATATTCAAGGCATAGGTAGAATAGTAGCTGGCAAGGAATAAATCAGCTTTTCTCAATGAGGGTTCTATAAGATAATTAAATCCTACACAAAATGACTTGACTATTTTCTCAGTTCTTCTAAGGAGGTTACAAGAACAGATGCCTAGAAAGAAGCAATTCATTATATAAAATGAATGTCTTAAGAGACATTTAGGGCTTAATTCTTTAAAGAAACTGGGGTTGAGAAGGGCTTAAGTAGGCACCCAATAAATATTCGCTGAATGCATCTCCTGTCCAAACCTGGACTTCTTTCCGTTTTTCCTTTCTTCTTATTATCTATGCAGTAATACAAGCCAAAAATGCCACAAGTACTTCTGAACATGTCTCTTGACCCCCAGATGCTATAGCCCATGCATCACTATCTGTCCCAACTGCCATCATCTCTCTCTTAGATTTTAATAATCTGCCTAATAACTTACAAGATCTGTTTCCTGAATCTGGCTTTTTCTCCATCAAACTCTACTCTGGAGGCAAACAAATCTTTACAATATGTAAATCTATTAGATTATTTTGCACCATGGCTTAAATCCATTCAATGGATCTTTATTGCTTTTACACTTAAACCAAGCTCCAAGCTCCTGTAATGTGACCGTTAAGACTGCATGATCTGGGCCCTGCCTGCATCTCAGCCTCATTATGCATCTACTCCCCACCTTGCACTCTGAGCACTCACCAGCCACACACTTTCAAGTAAGTCTTTTAGTTCCTTAACACGGTCTTTGGTCATACACTTTGCTCTTCTAGGAACACTATTTCCAGCCCACTCCTATCTACCTTGATCCTTCTCCTGCATTTCAGCTCATATGTCACTCCTAAGATTGTTTCCCACCGCCCCCTAGACTAGGATAGATTTCTTTGTCAAATATTCTTATGGAAGCATGCCCTTCAAAGCACTCCTACCAGGCTAATAATA
The DNA here is from genome assembly GCA_029593785.1 of Cabassous unicinctus. Taxonomy (NCBI): domain Eukaryota; kingdom Metazoa; phylum Chordata; class Mammalia; order Cingulata; family Chlamyphoridae; genus Cabassous; species Cabassous unicinctus. The sequence continues at coordinate 188 of JAQZBX010027625.1, read as the reverse complement.
CATTTGTTAAGATACTATTTGAGTATTTGTCACCTTCAATAAAGACCATGCACTCCCTATCAGGTACCATAGTGCCTAAAATACATCAGGCACTCAGTAAATATTTACTGAAATAATTAAAACCAGAGGTAAGCTGAATACCGCTTATTGGCAAATATAGATTAATGTGGAAGAAACTGACACCTGAA